>JAGVSP010000751.1:0-92195 GCA_022494985.1 Micrasema minimum
AAAAAAAAGCTAAATTGAGAAAGGGTTACGCAAAAACAGGTAAGGGGCCTTGAAATCGTAGTGGAAAAGAACTTATCGAAAGAAGAAAATTGGCGTACAAAGGGAGCCTGGGTCCAACCCTTATTTTGGAGTGAAGCGGGTGTTGGAAAAAGAAGGATAAAAGTAGACTGAATGCTGTTGAAATGCATCTCTCGGCGAATGCGTGTAAGATTAATGTATGAAAAGTATACAAATGTCGAAATTAGAGCAGAGTGCAAGCCAAATAAGCACTATCGACAAAATTAAAAAGGGCTTTTACGATGGTTTGGTCATGTGGAGCAATAGATGGATGAAAGAACGGCTAAAAGAAAGTTAAACGCTAGTGGTCATGTGAAAAGGCGAATAAATCGCGTATGTGCACGAGAAGATGTTGAATGTAGAGGAAGCAAAGGAAGTCTTTCAGGACAGAGTGGTATAGGCGTTTCTATCCTCTTTGCCTCACCCCTACGGGAAATGGCGTGATGGTTAGTTAGATTAAATAGCGTACACTGGCGGGTTTATTGCTAGAAAGCAATGACTTCCAACCAACCAGAAACAGAGTGTTGTGAGTGGATCTAGTCAACTCAAACTCTATTCGCAGTTCAGTTTGGAGGGGTCCGATTGCGCTTGTACAATGAAAATAATACTAGAAAATATTAGGCTATTGGAAGTGGGATATGAAAATAGCTATTAAATAAAAGTCTCTAAACAAGTTTTTAAGATGTCATATTTTGGGGACTTCAGCGACCCAAGAATATGACAGAAAAAACTCTCATTTCAAATTTGTTTGGAGTTTTTCGAACGCAAGACATTGTCCCAGAAGGAGAACACAATAAAACAGATGCCTATACAGGGTGTAACAAAACTCGATGTACAACCCGAAAACTGGTGAATCTGAATTCTACATCGTATTTGGAGACGATTGTGTAATATGCCTTTTTAATCTGAGCTAAAAAAAATGTTTTTTTCTCCTCACAAAAGTTTTCATAAGTATGGCAAATTAAGTAAAATTGCTCAAATTCTTGTTAAAACGCGTTTTTTAATTTTGTTTTCTCTATGGATAGTATTAATTTGACTAAATACATGATATTTGATAACAATTAGCAAAAAAATATTGAAAAAAAAATCAACTTCGTTCTCAAGTTTCTCGAAAACTAAGGGTCAAATAAAAAAAAATATTCTACAAAATCGACTCCAAATATTATGTAGATTCACTGGTTTTTCACTTGTACATCGAGTTTTGTTACACCTTGTATTGTTAGCCTATGTAGGCAAAGTTATATTATGTAAGAAAGATAATATTTATATTATCAAGAGCATTTTGTTTATCGTTTTAGTACGTGCCTACTAGGAAGTAATGTTTGTGCCTTGAGTTGCAAAACTACGCCGGATGCTAGAAAAAAAGAGGTTCGTATTTATTATAAAGGTTATTATAATGTACATAATAAAACATGTAAGCGTTGTGTATCGTCTTTCGTGATGCTGGCACAGAGTACCTTATTAATTAGTTGTTACCATATTGTTATGTTGTGGATAGGAGGATAAATCTCTCTTGGGTGGCTTTTGGAAAGCTAAATTCCACATTCCAAAGCTCCATTCCCAACTCACTCAAGACTCGAGTATTCAACCAATGCATTTTGCCCGTCCTTACTTATGGCGCGGAAACAATGACTCTGACCAAGCAATCCTCCCATAAGTTGCAAGTTGCACAGAGGAGCATGGAGAGGATTATGCTTGGAATAACATTAAGAGACCGAAAAAGGAAACGATTGGATCCGACGCCAGACAAAGGTCTGTGACGTGGTGCAGCGAATTGCTTGGTTGAAGTGGAAATGGGCCGGTCACATAGCCAGAATGACGGACGACAGATGGACGAAACGCGTTCTGGTGTGGAGACCGAGGAACCAGAGGCCTCAAGGACGTCCACCGATGAGATTGGTGGACGACATCAGGAAGTCTGCTGGAAGACAGTGGATGGGGGCGGCGCAGGATCGGGAGGAGTGGAGACGGCAGGGAGAGGCTTATGTCCAGCAGTGGACCTCAACGGGCTGAGATGATGATGATGACCATATTGTTATCAGTCTTAAGCTTCGGTTCCAGTTCAAATTTTTACACCACCTCTTTATTTCTGGAACCCATCACCATTATAATATTGTAAATAATCCTACATTACATTTCATAGAATTCCAAAAGATTAATATTTGTTTTATTTGTTTACTCAAGTTGAATATTTGTTTACTGAACTTGACCTGACAGTTAATGCCCACTTTTTTTTTTTATGTAACCGTTTAAGTAGATATTGATATATTAAATACTTTTAATACCGTAAAAAACCATTAATATATTGCCATTATTGGTTACATCAACAATTTCCTGAGTGTAACATACGGTAATAACTTGGGATAGCACTTTAAAAATATACATATTTAACGTTAACCTGTCTTTTGAAACTGTACAGTTTTCTGTCCCGCATGCTTAAAAGTCCCCCGTGCGCTTAAAAGTGTGTTTTATATCTTTTCAGATCTCATTAATTCATGATGGATATACTGTACCCAAAACCTGTGATACCAATGTGGCAACCGATGAAAAACGTAATGAAAATCATGAAATACTTGATATTTTAGATACAGTGTTTTTCTTTGCTTTGTTTTAATGATTCTGTGTTTGTTTCAATTTCTAGTGACAAAAGATGTTGTGTGGATGAATGGCGGTGTTTATGTGTCCACCGTTTTGTTTCTTTCTCTGGCACTGTTAATGTCTGCCATATCTGCAATCTTCGGGCTGTATAACACAACAAGGAGTCCTGTGGAACCCTTGATGGGAGTATTTGGTATGTTCCTAGTTCTTATCTAAATTGATTTTGTAAAAAGTTTTATTTTTACTATTGGCTTGTACAACATGCTACCAGTCTAAAGATGCCCGTAATAGGGTGAAAGCGCTGATTGGTCAAATAAATAAAAGTGGAAGTGTTCATTATACCATATCCGCTCCCTATGTGGACAATATGGAATCCAAAAACTGCCTCCAGGCCAAGCGATTGGCCGCCAGCTCCGGCGCATCCTCCCAAGTCAAGTCCACGTCCCGCAGCTCTGACGCAAACTGCCGACGAATTGTCAACAGTGGACGACCAGGACGCCGAGAAGACAGTAGATACCAAGGGTTGCTGTGTCCGTTGCCTCACCTCTGTGTTCCTTACAAAGTCATCTCCACCGCACACCTAAAATTTTTCTAAGACACCTATTCTCAAAACTCAGAAGTCTGCTGTCTTGGACCCTGGTTAGGTGCCACGACTCTCGCAGGAGTGTGATGCAGGAGTTATAAAGGCGGCATTTTGTTTTAACCGAGTAAATATCCGATCTCCAGACAGCTTTCATACTGTTGAATGCGGCGCCCGCTACTCCAAGCCGCACTCCCAGTTCTTTCTGAACTCTGCCGTTTTCTGTCATGTACGCTCCCAGGTATTAGTTTTATTAAAATAATTATTAATTTTTCTATTTATTTCCCAGGTCTGTACATCTGGAATGGCTGTGCAGCATGTTGTGAATTGCTTGTCCTTATATTATGGGGAGCTCACTACGCTTCTAACATCACGCAGAACCTTTCCTTTACCCAGATCATGATCAGCAATGGAGAGTATCAGGGCGTTATTCCAAACCTAGGATTTTCCTATTGGTAAGTTTAGAAAAAACTAATCATCCAAACCATCTGCTGATGAGCATTTAGATATCTCAACAGAGCCGAGAAGTTTGCAAGGGAATATGGACATTTAAGCGTTTACAGGGTACCAAAATGGGGAATGTTGTAATACATCTAGGCCACTTAACTATTTCCTTCCAAATTCTAGTCCTTTTTGAGATATAAATTTTAATTTATTGCAAGCCAAAGGACTTGAGATGGGTAAAAAAATCATTTTTTAAATGTTTTATTTTTCTCCCTTACCCAAACCTAAATATGCATTGGGCGCTACATTGGCACACTTAGTGCATCATCATCATCATCATACCATATCCGCTCCCTATGTGGAGCATATGGAATCCACAAACTGCCTCCAGGCCAAGCGATCGGCCGCCAGCTTCCGTGCATCCTCCTAAGTCAAGTCCACGTCCCGCAGCTCTGACGCAAACTGCCGAATAAGTGCAGTGAATCTTAATAAGCTTTTATTAGTATGGTATAATGAAATATTTAATGTAAAAAAACCGCAAGCATTAGCTTATTATTATTATTAATATTAAGTGGGGTGTTAATACACCACAAATTGATTAAATTGGTACAGAAAAACCACAATTTTGCTGCCGGTAAAATAATTAATTGTTAAGCTCTACTACTACTACTACCTTCCCTTATCCGCACCCAATGGTGCATAGGGCACTACATCGGCACACCAAACGCAGTGTATCTTGTAAATCACATGTAAATAAATATCTCATATTGACCCCCTACGGGAATCGAACCCGCGACCTCATGCACGGTAGCCAAATTTAACGCGGTACCACTATGCTACGAGGCGGACATGGTATGTACCTATGAGAATAAATGGTATACAGAACTAAAACCATAGATATAAATATACCTGCTGCAAAATTATTGTAACTTCTTCATAAATATATGGTTCCCTCTGTTTTTTTTAAACGTTTTAACAATTTTAAAAATATATTTTTATTTCAGGTTGGTGTTCATAGCAATGTTCTGTAACATCATAAACGGCATTTTGCTGGCTGTTAGAGTATACTTGATACAGAAAGAACCTCCACCGCCCGTTATCAGTATAGAGAAGAATACAGATGACACTATTTTCCTGTACTGAATTCTTCCATAAATATTCCACGGTGTTACTATCACCAAAATAAATAAATGAATATGTATCTACACAGTATTTATTAAGTTATTTATGTACAAAGATGTGCCAATAGTTCAATAGTAAATGCTTATTAATAAAAATGATATCAATGAATAGATCTGTAATTATTATTGGGCTGCATTATTATTTTTTTAAATGGCATTTACAAGATTGTTCACAAGTTGAAAACCGTTTAAATTTAATGTATCCCACGTCATTACCTTTTGACGTATCTACTACGAATAAACTTTCGCTCGAGCCAGAATGAACCACAGCGGTGTTTGCAAGTTAACAATAACTTGGCGACTTTTGCAAGTGAATTGTAAATTGATATAGCAACTTTTGCAGGAGTACTGAGTTTTCGATTTAATTTTGTTCGTTACATAGTCTCTGGGCCGGACGGGCTGGACGCGCTTAAGTTGCTGCTGCTCCGCCTTTTAATTTATAATTACAAGTGAAAATAGTTTCTAAACATACAAAACTGTATAAAATATTATTGGTCCTAGTACGTTTTACCATTTAAGTTTAAATATTCGATAAAAAAAACTAAAAGTGTACCTTAACTTAGCCAAAAACAAAAACTATGGATAAATATAAGTGACTTGTTTTGTGTGTATAGCTCATAGTATATAGATTATAGTTTCATAGTGCAGAACTTCAACAAATGAGTGATTAGGTATTATGTGTTATTTAAATATTTAAAATAATATAATACATACCTACGTAAATAAGTCTAGTGAGTGACAAAATCACGCAAAATTGGCGGGAGATTGGGCGTCTCCAAAATCGTACCAATACCCGGAACCAGCTATAAACAGACATACATGTGGCACACAGATCACAGATGTTGTCTGAAACAGTCGGCCGGGATGGCCCCGACAACTGGAAATCCACACCCCGCATCCACACCAAAGCGCTCCCCCGCAGTCATCGGCCTCGCACCCCGTGCCGCTCCGATCGCCGCATCTAGCGGCCCAGCATCAGCACCTCGCACCACAGGACCGCATGGACAGGCGCACTCAAGCAGCCAGCGACCCCGCACCGCCGCGTATTCCGCATACTCCACATCACGCGCCGCAGCGCCTGCACCACCGAACCAGTGGCCTCGCACATACCCCGCGCCACCGCCGCTCATTTGCATCCAGGCCCCCGCACCACAGCTCCACCGTTATAGACAATTATTATATGTGTAGAGACTAAATTAGTTATAGAGACTAAGTTAGTTATTATGTAGGTATCTGGGGGTTAATGCTAGAAGTCCCTATGTCAGATTTGGGTCAAAATCAAGAAACCACTCATAAATTACAATTCTTTTAATGCTATATGTGCCTATGTCAGTCACTGAATGGTGTTTTAGAAAAGAATCATAATGTATAGGTATATTAATTTTGTTAAAAGTAATTAACACCTATTGTTTATAAGACACAATCAATTCCCTCTCCTGAACAATGCACTTTTTTCACATAGGCACTTTTAGCATTAACCCCCAGGTATTAAGTAGATATTTAGTATAAAAGAGTGACGGAAGGATGCCTAATGGCTTCGATGGGGCTTGCAACCCATCAAGCCGCTTCTTCCGTGGGGGCGCAAAGAGGAGGAATTTGCAGGAATGCAGAATTGCCACTTGGAATGTAAGGGATCGAATGACAGAAAAAATGAACGAACTGTGCGATGTGAGGAAAAACAAATGCTTGGACTTATTGTGTGTGACTGAGACCTGAAAGAAAGGAAGTGGGTCGATGGAACACGGTGACGCCTTGGTTCTTTGGTCAGGTCTACCATAGACGGAGAGAGCATGCCAGGGCGTTGCAGCGTTTCTATCGCCAAGAATGGTAGAATGTGTGAAAAGTTATGAATTTGTCAGTGCAAGACTTATGGCTGTCAGATTCAAGGTCGGACTGACAAGATTACTTGTTATTATCGGATATGCTCCGGTCAACTCCGACTGTGAGTCTGAGAAGGATGAGTTTTGGACCAGTGCCAGTGTAATGAATGGATCAAAAGATAATGAACGAATAGTTTTGGCAGGTGATCTTAATGGATGGGTAGGACTTAATGAGGCAGCCCTAGGTATGTTTGGGGATGTAAGAGTAAATGATAATAGAAGAAGACTGTTAGAGGTATGTCTGGAATGGAATCTTTTTGTATCGAATACGTTTTTCGATCATAAGAGAGTCCACCAGTTAGTACTGTACAGTAGATCATAAGAGAGTCCAGTGAATTTTGACAGAGTACGATAAATACAAAAATGATAATATAAATACAAATGTATGTGTTTATTTTGAAAATAAAAAAGCTATTATAAAAAAAATATATATATTTATGAGTACTTAACAAATTACTTACATTTGAAATATTTTTATTTTTTTTACTTAGCGAATTTTGCAGGTGGACTAGTCAAATATGTCTTTGGGAAATGGAATAAACGATGGAGGAGAAGAGGAATACCTACCAAGGCTATAAAAAAAATCATGTTTTGCCCTTTACTTACTTATAGCATGGGACCAAGTTGATGGCCCACACAAAACGTGGCCGCAATTTAGGCTGTTTTTTTTTACTGGAAAGTAAAATAATAAAATAAAGGTTCGCTAGCCGATTCTTGCATCCGTGCATTCACGGGTGCACCACATGCATAGTCGTCATGGCAAAATTTCATGAATTAGGCTACAAATTGCTCCCTCATCCCAAGGGGATTCATCAATCCTTATTCATCAAGAATAAGGATTCTCCGGATTTAGCCCCTAGTGATTATTTCCTGTTTCCAAACTTGAAGAAATGGCTCGCCAGAAAGAGATTTGGCTCTAACAATGAAATCATCGCTCAAACAATCGCCTATTTTGAGGATCTCGGCAAATCTTATTGTTTACATGGGATCAAAAAATTGGAGAAACATTGGACTATGTGTATCGAGTTCAAAAAGTCGAGGGCTTATTGATCTACCTGGTATCATATAATAATTTTTTTTTAAATCATAATATAATTCACACATTCTTTCTGTTTCTACTGGTCATATTTCAAGGGAAAAACTTTGGTACTACCAAAATAGAAAATGCAAAATAACTATAAAATAAATAAAATAAAACTTTTATTGTTTCTAAAAATGTACAAACATCGATACAAATAATATTATTTACAATACATATCCCTGCAACTTTATCTTGACTTAATTTTGTTTGTCAATGCAATGATTCGATACATAAAATGTGCTTCAAAATTTCATTTAAAAAATGTGGCAAAAGCTAGAATTTCTTTATTTTATTATGAGAAAAGTTTACAAAGACGAAACGCAGTCGGCCTGCCCGTGGCTATTCCACCACACAAACATATTTTTTAAAAGAGACAAGATAAATAATAAAAAAAATATTAAAACAATACATACACACTTCTGGTAGATATTAAAAATGTGAGAAAAAACCATTGCTTAAGTGGTAAATTCTAGGACTATGCTTGTATGGAGAAAGGAGCAGGCGGGCGATAGCTTTTCGTCTTAATTACAATAACGCGGCCTCCGTAGTGCAATGTCTAAGACACTAGACTCAAGATACTGAGGTGAGTATCTAGGCGTTTACAGGGCTTATGACCTGTCATTGGCTGGGTTTCTCTGTCTCTGTTGGTATATCAATAATATCTGATATCAGCCAAGCATGGGTATAATCCAGTAATTTGTCTACACGTATTTGTATACATTCAAAATGTTGTTAGAAATGCTTTTTATTATTTTGTAACTACATATTTTTACCTGCTTTATTTTACAGTAGGTACTTTTGATACATTCAACTACACACTCAGAATATTAATGGTAAAAAAATTATATGTACAATATAAATAAAATTTCTAGGTTCGATTCCCAGTGAGAATTCATAAATTATAACTAGCCTGGGTGTTCTGTGATGTAATCTTCTCTTATTGGGCCTGTTAACCTGTTGAGGTCGCAATTTTTCTTTGCGACTACTTCTAAAACATAAGAAATATATTATTGCATACCATCTATGCAACAGGCAAAAAAAAACAGTTCGTGGCATCTCAGACTCCAGCCAGCTGAAGTGATGATAACATAATAATTAAATAAGGTGGTTTGTACAAGAAAATCATTTAGTTAATAAAGTTTTCACATTTTTTACACTGGTAACTCAATGGAAATTAGTTCATTGTCTAAGAAAAATTCTATAGAACAGAATAAACAATAAATTAGCAGGCTAATTACTATTATACCCTTTAAAAACTTAAATAGATCATAATACATTTTTATATTAACTCAATGTGATGATTGATGTTCTACTGAATAATGCCAATCAAATAGTCATAATACTAATTGAATAGCTTATTAAAGTGCCATTTTTGTGATACATTATTATACAGGTTGTAACAAAACTCGATGTACAAGCGGAAAACCTGTGAATCAACATCATATTTGGAGTCAATTTTGTAGAATTTTTTATTTTATTTGATCCTTAGTTTTTGAGAAAATTTTAGTACGAAATTGTTTTTTTTTTGCAAATTGTTATTAAATATCATGTATTTAGTCAAATTATTACTATCCATAAAGTAAACAAAATTTAAAAACACGTTTTAATAATAATTTGAGCAATTTTACTTAGGAGATGTTTCATCACCTCCGTTTTAAAACCCGGATAACTAAATGTCGGTTGTAATTTGCTACCACATTTAAACGATATTTACAACGAACCGATTTCACCACAGAAATAATGACAAATCTATCCTCCGGTTAGCTAGTCAGCAGTTTCGTCCGGCAACAGTGCGATGGCGGCCTGCGGTGTTGTCAATGATTTCAAGATGTTTCCTTTGGCAAGCTAGAATCAAGTTTTTAATATGTTTTTTTGATATGATACCAATCCAATACAATTTAAAATATTGTATTAACATTATAACATTTCCATTTTAAGCTATTTTCAACCCATAAAAAATTTGAATCGAGTTGTCAAACGATCAAATGCGACGCCATTTTTAAATGCGTTTTACAATGAGGGTGGGATAGAAAAAACTAATTTTACCGGACTACTTATCAAATACTGTAAAAATCCAACCCGGCAAAAATGTTTTAAGACATTTCGTTATTTTAGTTATAATCGAGTTTTATTATGTTTTTATAATGTGATACTAATCCAAAACAACATAAAATATAGTATTATTATTATATTATTTCCATTTTGACTGTTTTTCAATGCATTAAAAATTTGAGTCGAGATGTCATAACTGTTACAAACGGGACGCCATATTTAAATGTGATTTAAAAAGGGGAACAAACCTCTGACTATCTTTAACCACGTTTTAAATGAGATTTACAATATTTTTGCGATAATCAGAGGTGATGAAATGCATTTTCAAACTTAACTGCGATTTAGTAGGACATTTGCGATAATCAGGTTTTAAACGGAGGTGATAAGAAAGGCCCTTAATCTCTTGTACTTATGAATACTTTTGTGAGAAAAAAAAAAATTTTTTTTTCAAGCTCAGAATAAAAAGTCATATTACACAATCGTGTCCAAATACGATGTAGATTCACCCGTTTTGGGGTTGTACTACGAGTTTTGTTTCACCCTGTATATGGAGGGTCAATCAGCGCCATCTTTGTTTTACGTGCTTGCCACTGTATATCAATATGGTTTCCATATCAAGAATTATAATATATTATGAATTTGTGGCAAAATAATGTTTTTTTTAGGTATTACCTTTTTAAAGTAAAACATATTTATTTATTTTAAAACAAGTGAAAAAAATTACAGTGCTGTAGTAAGAAGGCAAACATTAATGATTTATTTATTTATTTTATTTCATAAACAGCATAAAGAGCCGCTTAATTACTAGGGCTATCTAACTTATGAAAGTTGCAAAAATTATGACATTTTTTTTTAAAATTAATATTCCTATAAGATGACTAAGCTAATTGAATGCATTGCAGATGTTCTTAGCACAACCGTGTATATAAGGGTTAAATGAAAAAATTCAAATGGTAGATTAATTTCAGTACCCAGACACTATATTTTATTGGATTCAATACGTGCTAAGTTGGTCCCTGAATCTTAATTAAAAAACTGATCCCATATTCTATTCTGATAATGTTTTTACGCTCTCCTGAAAAGTTAGACTTTAAAGGGGAGACCACATTTACGGGCGACGAGCGGCTTTAGCGTTGAGCGTAAAAATCTAATGTATTCATACATCCAAAATCCGATGTTTAAATACATTGGAATTTTTCACTCGACTCACAGCCCATGAAGGTGGTCTACCCGTTATAGATATACTCTTATGTCAGCCTATCAAAGATACAAGTTTTACCTATACAATATAAAATTCGGGTTTACCTCAGAAAATGGAGAATGAGGGAATCCACTGTTTTCTAAAGTAATTTTTTTTCTATAAACTTACTATTTTAACTAAACAAAAAATATATTTAATATTTTTTTTATAAGTGATTGATGAAGATAAGATTTTTTAAAGTTGCCCATTTCAAATACCGCGCCAAATACTACCATGTACTAACTGTGTCATTTTTGCAGGAGTGACGTCATAAAACGGGTTGTTTAAGGCCATGGTATTTCTCCAGCCAGTAACAAAACTGTCAAAAATCTATGCAAACTGACGCGGGAAGCACAGATAAAATATACCGTCGACTCAACTGTCATATACTGTTAATAGCTGTTCTAGGGAGACTGAATGGCGGCCATCTTTTTTGCAATAGAAGCTTGTATGTTGATTGTATTCCATATTAAAATGCCATGGAACGCGGCTACGGGGGTTTAAAAACGGAAACCGGAAACACTACACTTAGATACAAGGAGTGACGTTATTGTTTAAGATTTTGAAATGAATGCTATTTTCAACAATTTTTATTAATTTTTGCGTGCGTTTTTGGGATATTTCATCCCATTTCGAAATTTTTATATATTCGCGTCTACACGAAAGCATTTTTAAAATTCAATTCCGGGTAGCAGTGGATTTCCTCATAAGAAAACAATAAATATTACAATGTATCTCAGCGACAGTTTTTATTTTAAAAAATTTGCAACTAAATCCGTACCAATTTAAAATTCTATTTAGACTTCTTTTCGTTGTAAGAAAACAAGAAAGGATACTTTTTTAAGAATATTTAGGGGTATATTTAAATATAATTGTGACCTAGTAATAAATTAAAAATAATATTTAATTAGGGCACTACAATATGTACATGTACAGGTCTTAGCTACACAATATAAAATAATATATTTACACCATTTTAACTCATAAATAAACTATATATTATTTACTAATAAATATTGATAGCTGGTTTATTTAAAATCATCTCTGCACAACTCGGATAACTAGGTATACAAAATATTACTATTAAAATAGCTTTAACGCTAAATAAAATATGAAAATAAAGGGTATATTTTGTTCCTATTAATATGACTGATGCATAGAGAAAACGGTTAGTTATAGATTATAGAGAATTAAATATAATAAGAAAAGTAAAAAATCTTTTCTATTAGTATAATTCTAGATATCTAAATTGCTATATATTTATATCTGCAATACCGCTTAACTATTTATTTGATTTATTTACAGGGGCACCTACTTAATTATACATATTGATTGTGATTTCAACTAACCAAAAATACAATTAGAATATTTTAAAGGCATTAACATTTTAGTTTAGAAAAGAGGTATTTAGGCAGAAAAAACATCAATCTCAATAGTAAAAAGACAAAAACAGATTATGCGATATTATTAAAATTAATAAAACAGCTATGTAATTCATGTGTAACTTATAGAATTCGAAAAACATTTATTCGTGATAAAAAAGAAACTATTGCGTTTAGATTTTTGCTGTTTTTTTTTTATATTCTCACATAAAATAATTAAATTGCCATAAATTAATTTTGTAAGGTAAAATTAATTTTAGTGGTAATTTAATATAAATCTTCTACCCTGAGCCCGCAGTAGTGTATATATATATTTGTATATTCCTATTGAAGGTGTTCTCAACGAAACATGTGACTGAAAAAAAAAAAATACATATTAGACTGATCTAGATTGGATTTAGGAATGTGGATTTGGTAATTTTATCAACAAAATACTTAGGTTATGTTGTTTATTCTGGAATATTGGAATCTAGTCTAGATTGGATTTCTCAATCAGTAGATTCAAAGAATTCCTATTAAATGGATGATGCTATATGTATGTATATTTAAAAGTAACTTGATATTCCGTGACTATCATAAAACATCTTTCTTTATTTTGTTGATAATGCTTATCTGAGCCTTGCATTTTGCTCTAATTTCGACTTTTGTCATCTACATAATCCTACAACACCTATCACACATTTGCCTGAGATATCGTATTTCAACAGCATTCAGTCTACTTTTGTCATTTTTCCAACACCATGCTTCACTTCTATTGTATTTGAACTAGATTATCAAATGTTGGATCTTTCATTATTGTCACAAAAACAGCTGTCACATACAGAGCTTGAACTCGGTGTTGCTATTACAAACACAGTGTTTCCATAATACATAACAACTTAAATGAGGGTCGGTACCAGAAATCCATTATGTACTGCCAATTTGGACTTTGTTTCTTTTTTGTGTCTTATTTTCCTTGTAAAACTTGGACTGAAGTTGACTTGAGTGTACAAAGACAATTTCAAATATAAATATACTTACAAAGTTATGTCTCCGTCTTGGAATCTAGTGTTGTTTGAGGTCGAAAATTTCGATTAGTAGAGGTTCCACATGACTGGGGTTCACGTCCAGGTAAACTCCTATGACCTCGTCGGTTAGTTTGTGCAGCTCCATAATCTTCTGGATCAGCTTGAGGAACGTGGACTTAGCTTCGCATCCCGGGTAGATACTCTCCAAGTAGCGCCTCAGAAGATAATAGTACGAGTTCTGGAAACGATGAAAGGGATTTGTAAAGAAATATAAGATTGCATGGAAAATGGGATTGAAAATATTCCCTAAAGATATGGAGGTTTTCGATGATATCAAGGCTTCAAAAATGAAGGTGTAATACAGACCTAGTCATATGAAGGTGTAATACAGACCTAGTCATATGAAGGTGTAATACAGACCTAGTCATATGAAGGTGTAATACAGACCTAGTCATATGAAGGTGTAATACAGACCTAGTCATATGAAGGTGTAATACAGACCTAATCATATGAAGGTGTAATACAGACCTAGTCATATGAAGGTGTAATACAGACCTAGTCATATGAAGATGTAATATAGACCTAGTCATATGAAGGTGTAATACAGACCTAGTCATATATGCCTATTTGTAAATTTTAACAAATTCTATTCTCAGGGCATTAAGCTCCTAAAGTCATGAATTTTAATACATAGTAAAACACGATTATATGCATGGAAGAGGATGTAATATTATGATTATGAATTTAATGGTCAAAATCCTTCAATATCCGCTTTCTATGATGAGAATTCCACTAACTACCTTCAATCGGTAATTGTCTGTCTTCAAGAGATGATGAGGAAGCGGCAGTGATTAGGAAGGCGGGGGAGAAAATCAGCTTCTCCGGTGACTGTGAAGTCCTATACCAAACCGGCATAGTCGACCCCATCTCTCACACCTTCAAGTTGTGGGGAGGGGTTCAGTTGGGCGCTGCTTTAAACAACCTTACAAGCTAAGCGATTGGCTGATAGTTCCCGTGCACCTTCCCAGTAAAGTGCATGTCAAAATAAATAAATAAATTAATTGTACATAGTACTTTTACGGCAAAACCGAATGACAATGTGATTAGGGAATTTTGTTAACTTGATAAACTCTTCCGTAATAATAACAAACAAATAATAATACATTTTTCTAGTCATGATATGTGTATGTGTAATGTGTATGCCCCACTTTTTGTACCAACTAGTCATTTTTTAAATTAACATATTATTTTGCATAGTCATGCAAACAGCAAAAATTTGTCAATTCATTAAATATTTTGGTTTGCTTTTCCTTATTGTCTTTTTATAAAAGGGTTTTTCCAATGACGCAAGTACTATTTTTATTTAATATTTTAAATACTAACATTGTACTCATGATACATTTTAACTGTGAAAATTGTACGTCCAGATTACACCAGCCGCGGCGGTCATATGCCCGAAATCATGTTCAAGCATTAATGCCTTAAAATGATCAGTCAAATAAAGCCAATTTCATGGATATTAGCGCTGACGTAAAACTTTTTATATTTTTTAACAGTCTTTATTCAATAAAAATATAGAAATAATACATAATTTCTTTACAAAAGAAACTTTTAATACAGTCCCGATAAACTCCTTAATTGTGGTTTGTTCGGGTGCAGGAGCTACAGAAAACCCAAATATGCATAGATATTTTAGTGTCGTAATGTAAATTGAGAAATTCTGTGTCGCAACAAACAAAGAAAAAAAAAACAAATAGGATTTAATTTAAATCACATTTTATATTTTTTCATGGAAAAAATTAACTTGAATAATCCTCGTTGCAATAAGTAGGCTCAATAAACATCGATATCGATAAAAAATCGAGCTAAAGAACATGTGCTTCACTATCGTAAATAAAAAAACATGAAGTATTGCATTTTTCGGTCTATGGTTGCCTGTCAATAATTACGGAACTTTATAGGCGCCAATGTGTCAAAAGTAAAATAAACGCTTGGAAAAGATATAGTGGGTAAAACTGTTTTAATTAAGTAGGTGCTAAACCACAATCCAAATTCGAACAACTTTTCAAATGATTATATTAGGAACTAAACAAACAGACATGGGTGGAATTTTCTTTTTTACTACTAAACTACTTCCTTTTATCCGCACCCAATGGTGCATAGGGCACTGCATCGTACACCACGTGCAGTGATTCTTGATCATTTTATTACATGAAGTAAGATGATCAGTCTTACGTTCAGTACATGTCTAAGGTATCACACATTGAATATTAATATGAATCAGGTGTAAACAAATATTTCATGTTGACCCCGCACGGGGATCGAACCCTATTTGCTTCTTTATAAAAAAGTTATTTAGAACTGTATTTTGCTTAAACGGTAGGTATTGTTGATATTGATATGCGGGAAAACTATTTTTACCAATGCCAGATTAATAAGTTTTATATCTTCCATTTTGATTTGTTGCGACCACAAATTAAAAGATTAATTTTCAATACAATGTGTGTTCGATAACGGTAATCGCACAGTAATAACCCGAATAATGTGCATGTGAATTTACCAGAATAGAGATAACCCAGAAAATGAAACATAATTATCAATTCTCCACATTTTGTATGCATGCTAAATGATGATAAACATATCAAAGAGATATACATTTACACTTTGTACAAACAAATTCCTCTTGGACGGAAATTCGGATATGCACTAAGTGTTATCAATTATCATTATTAACAAATGGAAATAGTATCGCTAAATTTACTTAAATGAATAGAAAATTCTTATTAATTTTTTACATTATTCATTGTCTAATGCGTTACGAATCGATTTCTCATACGTATCGAAATTATTTATGAAGATGTTATAATCACTTTAACACAATTATATTTTATTTTTGCTCAACATTTTGTTGTTTATAAACTACCAGACGTGAGAAGCATCTTGGATTTTACTACAAATGCGCTGACGTAAAACTTTTAAATCTTTTGAACAGTCATTATTCAATAAAAAATATCTAGAAATTTAGTAATATATTTCAGCTTGAAAAGAAACTCGGTCATTACAGTCCCGATTAAACTCCTTCAATTGGAAGAGAATTCATCGGGTTGCAAGGAGCTTTTTTGCACCATATTAATGCTTAGAATATTTTTATGTCGTAATGTAAACATGAATTATATCTGTGTCGCAACAAACAAAGAAACTTGACAATAGGAGAATATTTATACATTTTATATTTCTGTTCATGGAAGTATTAACTTGATCTATCCTCGTTGCATTAAGTAGGCTCAATAAAATCGATATCGAATTAAAATCGGAGCTAAAGAACATGTGCTTCACTATCGTAATGCACTAAACATGATTATGCATTTTCGGTTCTAGGTTGCCTGTCATTTACAGTACGGAACTTTTATAGGCGCCAATGTGTCAAAAGTAAAATAACGCTTGGAAAAAGAGATATAGTGGGTTAAACTGTTTTAATTAAGTTGGTGCTAAACCACATCAATTCGAACAACAGTTTCTAAATGCCATCTTGGCGGTTAGGAACCTAAGCTACAGACATGAGGTGTGGATAAATCTAAAATGGTACTATTGTTCCTTTTATAAGCACCTGATGGTGCTAAGTGGGCATGCATAATACATACTTGCAGTGATTCAAGATCAAAAAAATACACCAAGGTTAGTTGATCAGTCTAGTTCATTTATGAATTCTAAGGTATCACACATTGAATATTAATATTGTTTCTGGGAATCAAAAAATATTTTATGTTGACCCCCGCGGGATTTCCGATTTGTCTGACTTTTAAAAAAGTTATTTAGAACTGTATATTTGCTTAATCGGTAGGTATTGTTGATATTTGAATGCTGAAAACTATTTTTACCAATGCCAGATTAATAAGTTTTATATCTTCCATTTTGATTTGTTGCGACCACAAATTAAAAGATTAATTTTCAATACAATGTGTGTTCGATAACGGTAATCAACCGGAATAATGTGCATGTGAATTTACCAGAATAGAGATAACCCGAGAAAATGAAACATAATTATCAATTCTCCACATTTTGTATGCAGTGCTAAATGAGATAAACATATCAAAGAGATATACATTTACACTTTGTAGCAAACAATTCCACTTGGAATAAATTCGGATATGCACTAAGTGTTATCAATTATCATTATTAACAAATGGAAAGTAGTATCGCTAATTTACTTAAGATGAATAGAAAATTCTTATTAATTTTTACATTATTCATCTGAGAATGAAGTGATGATTAGAAATGCTAAACATTATACGTATTTATTTAACAAATCTATGCTTCGTTAATCATATTCATAGTTAGAAAAAACAAAAATAAAATTAAACGTATTTGTATGAGAACATTGGGATTTAAAAGTTTTGTTATGAGATGCAGGACAATAAAAAATTTCAAATCTATGAAAACTATGAAAATTTTGTATATTGCTTTAGTAAGAAGTCAGCTTGAATATAGCTCGGTCATTTGGTATCCTTATTAAAGGGTTCACGTAAAGAGCATTGAAAGAGTCCAACATAAATTTTTGCACTTTATTAATTTTAAATTAAAATATTCCCATTGTAAACATAAATTATATCTTTTTGAATATACAAACACTAGAAAATAGAAGAATATTAAATGATTTGCTCTTTCTGTTCAAAGTATTAAAATCTATGTTTGATTGTTGTCAACGAACAAATTTAATTAGTAAACGAGTGCCTGGTAGAGTAACCCGTAGTAATGCACTATTTTACTGTAGCCAATCATCGACCAATTACAGTGCTAACTCACCGATACGTAGAATGCACACACTGGCTAATATGTACTACTAAAGAAAAATTGAATTTGAACACCATGTAAAGTCCCCATACAGACACCCACAGAATACATATTCACGAAATTTCAGACAATGACACCTAAACAACTTTATGCCAAAAACATACTAACTTACATACAATTATTTACCTACAACCCCGCACCATGCCTACCCTGAATTTGAACCTGCAAACCCTCTCCAAGAGCCACACAATCCAGAACGCAGAAAATATTGAAGCAAGTAAAGACACACACTACTTTTGGTCAAAGGGATTATGAGTATTATGCTGTCAAACTCTACAACATGCTTCCTTTGTCCATCAGATCAATAAAACAAGAACTTGTTTTAAAAAAAAGCTGTGTTTAATTGGATAGTGGAGATGGGTAGAGTAGAGATAAACAAAATTATTCAACCTAAAAGATAATCATTTTAAATTTATAATTTTACATTTAGTTTAATTAATTTATTTATAGGAAAACCAACAGTCAAATAATCATTATAATAAACAATTAAAGAAAACAGAGTACACCAATTAGAGGTTTTCACAGGTAGTAACAAAAATAGGTAAAAAAGAAAGAAAAATATTCTCATCGTATGATTACTACAAATAAATTATATGTACATAAAAGTGAGTTATAAGTTAGAAAAGAAAGAAAAAAAAATGCTAACTCAACAAAATGTGATCAACAAAGTGTGATTTCACTCGGAAAGCAAACGCCGCACATCACCATGGTTATTCTCAAATAAATCTATATTCAACGTTTTAGATATTTTATTAAAGTTATTGGAGGCTCGCCATATATACGAGTTTTTTCTATAGTTAGTATGTACCAGAGGGGTATAAAGAAAAGGGGTTGTTACGAAGGGTTTTACGAGGAATATTTATGGAAAGTTTAGATAGTAGTTTCGGAGGGGCTATTTTTGATAGGAAAACTATATCGGCTATTTCATGACGCTTTATTAAAGATAGTAGGTGATTTTTTTTGCATATTTGAGGATATCGGTCATATATATATTTATTCAAAACATCCATTGTATGTAAATAATTAAGAAATAATAAACATTGTAAAATTAGTCCTCGGTACGAGTTACCCCAGTGAGTATAAATTTATTTTATTAAACTATGTATTTTGTAATATTATTCGTAAATACACCATACTATAATTTTTCAGAACTCACCTTGAACCTGAATTCTTCTGAGACTAGGGTTATGTGTTCATCAAGAGGTGCTAAGAGTGCCTTGTTAGCCACTATGAGCTCATTCAACTTAGCTCTCTCCGCATCATTCAGTTCTCGGCTTGAGCTGTTGATCTGGGACAAGGACGTGTACGCTTCGAACTCCAATTTGATGGCCTCGCAGAGAATCGACTCGATTGAGTTTGGCTCATTTGGTATTCTGTTGATGCTGTAAATATCAGAAATTAATAAGTTTGATTAACTTACATACTTTTTTAAACTTTTTATCAAAAAGTTTTTTATATTTTTATACCTAGTACCTACCTACTTCGACGCCTCCTATGTATAATATCGTAACCGACAAAATGCGATATTATTATGTAAAAGCCCAACGGGCGCTGATGATAGTATATAAATAAATAAATAATGATGACTATCTTATAATTGATATCTCAACAAAAACCAAGAATTTTGGAAGGGAATATGGATTTCTACAGTGTACAGGACATAATAGAACATTTTTATTCCCCACATAAGAGGATTCGCCCCAAGTGACTGCACGCGTTTCTCCATAAAAAAATACACAGGTCTCCATATTATCCCTGGAATTAGCATGTTTCTCACACCTCTTATTTATTGACAGAAGCGTGTTTCAATCTAATTAATTTTTAAATATTTTAATTCGTCAAATGAGATAAATAAATTATTTAAAAAATAAGACAATACAGACAAGCTTTTGGGCAATATCTAGAAATATGTAAAAAATCATTACTGTAGTCCTAAACTCCAAGGAGGAAATCGAGGACTGCGATTGTTTGTTTGTACATTTTTATTTAGCTATAAAAAAAAATTCTTACAGCTAATATAATACATAGTAGGAGAAGTGGCCGTGGGTCACGTGACATAACCCACTGGTCCTCCAAAGAGACTTCTTTTGTGATACAGAGCATAAATATTTACCAAAAGGAAATGAAAATATTGCTTAGTTAGAAATTTTTTTCAATTGGCACCATTTGAATTGTTCCATTTCCTAGGTAAATAAACTGACACGCTAAATATTTCACAAAAAAATCGCAATCAGCACATTTCATTGAAGAAAGGTCTACCTTAATAATTTAGTATTGTAAGCATTAATTTTATTGATGAAACATTTTTGAACGTAATTAATAAAGAAATTTATTAATGAATTTCTATAAAACAAAAAAGTACTATTTTCCCTTATCTGCACCCGATGGAGCACAGGGAACTGTGTTGGTACATCAATAGAACTTATCGCAATTTATGTGAATATTTTTCTGTTATTTTTTTCTATTTTACTTCGTCATCACCGCACTATCTACCTGAAGTATTAATTATTCATAAGTTTTATTATGTGTTATTTATATATCTTCTTCTTCTTCTTTTTTTTTTTTAGACTTATAACTATGGGGGTGTTCTAACATTCAGTATTATATTATTCTGTATACATTTTGGAAATATTTACACAAGGTTTAGTATGTTACAAATATTGTACAACATTCACAACTTGGGGATATTAATAAATATTTACACAAACTATATACAAATTAGTTGGGTGGGGAAGGAGAGTTAGAACATTTAAGTTAAGTTCGGAAAGGTCAGATAGGAATTCAGGATAACAGTCGTTTATTGGGCATCCAAGAAAAACATGGTTCAAATCCTCGTCTCCAAGCTGACACTCGCACATAGCAGAATCCCGAACATGAATTTTAAACAAGTGAGAACCGAGGCAGCAGTGGCCAATGCGCATTCGACATATTGAGGTGGTCTCAAACTTGTTTAGCATTAATTTGGAGAACCAGGGTCTCTCTGTAACATTAGGCTTTAATTGGAACAGGTGGTTACCTTTTGTTCGGGAGGAGGACTCCCCAATATTCCTGCCATGTGCGAAGTAGCTTCTCCTTCATCAAAACGAGGATATCGCCAAGTGGCAGAAACATTTACGTAGGTCGGGTCCCCGGAATGGACCGCCTCTTTGGCTAACGCGTCAACTTTTTCGTTACCATCAATACCGCAGTGGCTCGGGATCCAGGAAAGAACGACCCTTTTATTGGATGCCGCTGCCAATGATAGAAGGAATCGAGTCTCAACGCAGAGCTCGTCCTCAGGGTAAGAGAAAGGAGGGGATTTAAGTTTCTGTAAGACGCTCCTGGAATCCGACAAGATAAGGAACTTGCTATATTGTGTGCTTAAGGCGTACTTGACGGCCTCCCTGATTGCAATGCTTTCTGCTGTAAAAACAGTAGCATTTCTGTGCATTTTGAACAACTTTTGGGAGTCATCATCATCACAATATATGGCTGCACCGGTGTGGGTTGTCGAATCTGACCGAGATCCATCAGTGTAAATAGTTTTCCAACCTATCCATTTTGACGATCGTATTCTATTGAATGAAAGCGCAGGCTGTAGGTGGATTTCCACTCCAAAAGTGAGTTCGATACTTGGGGGACAGATAGAGATATTAAATGGGTATCGATAAAGGGGAAGGAGGTCTCTAGGGGTAATATTGACTTCAAAAGATTTGAAGGTGTTGAAACTGTTAACTAATAGAGGTGGGGACTTATTATGCCAAAAAGATGAAAAAGTTACATAGCTCGCGAGCATTTCAATTTTTTTTAAGAGAAGGTTATTTTTTTGAATGGAACATTTCAACAACAATCTGTCCGCCAAATACTGTCTTCTCATTCCGAGTGGGGCATCAGAGGCCTCTACTTGCAAAGCGTTGATTGGAGAGGACTTCATGGCTCCGACGACTAGTCTCAAACTCTGGGATTGAATCCTGTCGAGTCGTTGGAGATTCTTTTTTAGAACAGGGCTCTATGAGGAGTGAGGCATAGTCCAGGTGGCTCCGGATATATGCATTGTAAAAAAGTCTCTGTGTAAAAGGGTGGCTCCCCCACCATACTCGCGAGACTGCTCTCTTAACGTATTCAATCCGGCTTGACATTTGTTTACTGTATTATTTATGTATGAGTTCCATGTGAGGTGAGTGTCCAAGGTTACTCCCAGAAAACTTAATCTGATTTGTAAAGGGAACTAACTCATCACCATGTTGAATTTTAATGGTAGGGATTTTTCGCTGTCTACAGAAAGTAATAGCTTTGCTTTTGTTTGTAGATAATTCTAAGCCATGATCCTCTAGCCATTCCTAATGTTTTTCATACCTAAATTTAAAGTAACTTCTAGGGCCTTTGGGTCCTTCCCATATGTGTACATGAAAAAATCATCCGCGTACTGAAGCATACTTGCATTCAGTGGAATGGTCCTGTTAGCGTCATGAGTATAGATGTTGAAGAGGCCTGGGCTCAGGGGAGAACCCTGAGCCAGTCCCTTGCTCAGCTCTCTCTCTCCACGACAACATGACCACGAACATTAATTTCTACCTTTCTGGAGAGAATTAAGTTTGCTACAAATGCCGTGAGCTTTCGAGGAATACGATGCGTAGCATTTTCGCTTCTAGTATATGAATAACTACGTTGTCATATGCTCCACTGATATCCAAACAGACACCTATTAAGAGTTCGTTCCTTGTCATAGCGACTCTGATATCAGATGTCAGAACCGATACGCTTTCAATAGTGCTCTTTCTTTTCCTAAATCCGTATTGTGATTCTGGGAGAATTTCCGAACTCTCCACAAACCAGTCCAGGCGCTGTCTCACCATATGTTCTGTAACTTTTAACAGTGCGGAGGATAGGGCAATAGGGCGGTAGGATTTGCCAAAATTTGGATCTTTGTTAGGTTTAAGGATAGGGATGATAGATTGGGTTTTCCATGAGGGGGGTATGATACCTGATTCAAAAAACAAATTTATCAGGGATAGGAAATAAGAAAGGGTGGAATCACTGTTATGTTGTACAAAACTATACAGTATACCATCAATCCCTGGAGCTGAGTCGGTAAGCTGGCTCAGAACTGTTTTCAGTTCGTCTAAACTGAAGCTATTGTCCATCCAGCCTCTATCTGTAAATTGATACGAATAGGGCGACTCATTCCAGTTATTTGCGGTTTGCGGGGCTAGCTTGTTGGCGAATTCCTCAACCCACCCAAGAGATTCCGGGCGTTTTACCGGTGGAGTAAAAGAGCCTCTAAATCGACGTATAGTGCTCCATACATCTGAAATCGGAAACGTCTCGTGATAGAGAGCAACAGAAGTTTTTCCATCCCTTCCTTTTCTTGTTTCTCAAGAACCGTTTTGTGTGGGCTTCCACCTGTTTAAAAATCAATAGATTTTTTAAGCTCATATTCAGTGAGTAAACTTTGGCTAGCCTCTTCCTTTTCAAAACAGCCTCCGTGCATTCGCTATCCCACCATGGGGCTGGAGGAGGTTTACTTCCGTTGTTTTTTTTCTTTCTAGGGACGTATTTGTCGGCTGCTTCGAGGATACATGTTGACAACGTTTCATAACAGATCATTACGTTTTCATTAGTAGGAATGGGCAGCTCATTCACCCTTGATTCTATGTCGTCGGAGAAGTCACTCCATTCAACTCTTTCCGTGACGTATCTCGGTCTACGCCTCCCCGCGAAAGGTGGGCCACTTTGGCAATATGGATGGTTGAACACAGTGTCCAGAATTATAGGATAGTGGTCGCTACCGTAGGTATCCGTTAGAATGGACCATTGCATGGATGCAGCTATTGCAGCGCTGGAGATCGTTAAATCTACTGCGCTGGGTCGTTGGTTCAGTAGTGGAAACGGGTTGGTGAACCATCGTTCAGGACACACATGTTCAGTTCATCTAAAAGATCGACAATATCTCTCCCTAGCCTGTCACATGCCGGAGCACCCCACAGGACATGGTGGGCATTAAAATCTCCAAGGATTAGGAATGGAGGAGTCAATTTTTGAAAGATGCTAAGGAGGATAGATTTTGAGGGTTTGTTTGATGGGGAAATGTAGATGGATAGGATAGTCAAGCCATTAACCTTCGCAGCTGTCACTTGAAAAGGACAGCCTTGAGGCTTGACGTTGACGGGATTAAAAGGAAGGGATTTTTTGATGAGGAGGGCGGAACCGCCCTTCCCATCATCGCGATCGTCTCGAAGACAATGGAACCCCCGAAATCTGGTTACAGATCCCGGGATCAGCCACGTCTCCGAGACAGCCGCGATAGATATGGATTCATTTTGAAGTAGAAACAAAAAGTCTTCTTTTTTGTTTCCTATACTATGGCAATTCCACTGAAGAAATCTTCATCTTCTGAGGAGCCATTTTTATTGTTAACAATGTTTTGAAGTAGGTGGGCAACGTTGGACGGTATTTGTGAATTGGGTTGAAGGAGGGTTTATAAGTAAATTTAGGAGTGTTGTAATTTAATGTATGTAGAGTTGGGTGTTGGGACTGAGCTGGGAAAAGCACCTCCATTGGACCCAGATGGGAGTTGCCCATTCGGGAAAAATAGGAGTGAGGGTCGGGTTGAGGGGCAATGTGTTTAGGAACAGAGCTCCTAGACTTCGGCTTCTTCTGCACTGTCTTTTTGTAGGACGACGAGGGTGGGATCTCTAGAGGTTTTGGCGTTACGGTTTTGCCGGCGATTTCCGCATAAGAAACCGTAGCTTTCCCGTACATTTTGGAAGCTTCTATGTAAGAGATACTTCTTTCTGCCATTGAATGTTTGATGTTTTGTTGCCTTTTGAGTTCAGGGCATGTCTTGCTGGTAGCAGAGTGATTTCCGGAACAATGTAGGCATTTTTGGGTTTCTGCGGCCACATTGCATGTCTCCCCATCGTGTGAGGAGCCACATTTGTAGCAGCGCGCAATTGATCTACAGACTGCTTTTGTGTGTCCGAATCTACAACACTTGAAGCATTGCACAGTCGGGAACACATACAGTTCTATAGGGAGGGACACATTAAATATTGAAATATACGCGGGCAGTGCTTTAGAATCGAATGTCAGGACCACCGTGCGGGAGGGCTTCCATTCGACTGCGTCATCCGTTCTCGATCTAAAATTAAGTCGTCGAGCCTTTATTACCTTTCCGTAACCATGGGGTACCTCGGCATTCTCCACTATGTCCTGTTCGGACCAGTGAGATGGGATGCCTTTAGTAACACCCATTTTCGTTACCTGAAATGTAGGTATGAATGCATTATAATTTTCGGTTTTAACTTTTTCTGAGTTTACGAACGAATTGGCTTCGTTCGCTGTCTTAAACTCCACAGAAACGCGGTTCCGGCCAACAGATTTAATTCCGTTGAATACCGTCCGGATATTGTTCCTATGGAGGAAACGACCAAAGTCAATATCGTAAAGGTTGGTGGGGGTGTCACAGTCAACCTGGAATTTGGATACATGCACAATAAACGGAGGTCGGTCCATTGCATTGTACAGACGGGATTGTAGTTTTGTTTGGTGTGGTGATTGGTGGTGTGGTAGAATTATTTGTGTTCGTGTCTTGTTCCGTTGGAAGGTCAGGTGAGCGAGAGCTGGAGCTAGGAATTTTGTGTATGAGGACGCGCTCTGAGTCTGAACTCGATTTCCTCTTTGAGTTTACCAATTTAATTTTTTTTGATTTCGATGTAACCGTTACAAATGCCGTTGCATCAGGAACGGTAATCATTGAACCACATGACGAGTCTGACTGAACTTCGTCAGGAGGGTCCGGCGGTTTATCTTTTTCATTCATCGTGAAGGCGATGAACGAATATAAAAAATATAAATAAAATATACACCTAAGATAATTTATGAGTTATTGTTGTCTACCTTGAAGGTAGCAGGGAAGAACTCTGTACACAATACACAATAAAACAATAACTAAACGATAATAATACTAGAGATAATTTACTGATTTGTTAATAACTCTACGTTAATGCGTTATTTTATTACTATTTTTACACAAAACACTCAATTTTCACAATTTAAATTGGATACAACTGACAACACGACCTTCACCAGTTAGCATAGACAATCCAAAAACCAATTGACATCTTAACAGAGTCAGAGAAGCTTTTGAATAAATATGTATAATCCAGGCGGTTACAGGGCTTATGATCTGTCATTGGCTGTGTTAAGTGGCCATTTGATGTATTACAACATTCCCCATTTCGCCTAGAATTTGATATCCATATCTGCCAATTTGGACACATTCAAAATGTTGTTTTGAAAAAAAGCTAAGTCACAAAATCTTGTTTCAAACTTATCGTCATTCTTACAAAACCTACAAAAAACAAAAAATAGTATGCCTATAAGTACAGTTTGCTAACGAGTACTTTTAATTAATTTTAAATTGAAAATAAACTATTTTTATGACTGTAGTACACACCTATAAACTAATCTAATCTAATGTCAATAAGATTTATCATTAATTATTAGAAAAAAATAAAAAATTGACACGTTTCAGAGGACCATAAAAAAAAGGTACAATGTAGAAAACAAAAGTATGCAGATTTTTTAACATTGTTAATGAGAGGTAGACCTGTAAATGCTGGAGAATATGCAATATTCCTATCTCAAAAACTTTGCCATCTGTTGTAAATAACACTTGCAAGTAGATGTGTTTAGAATGTTGGAAAAAAAACATTTAATCACCTAAGGCCAGAATTGTTTTGGTGTTTTCAAAATGATATTATGGATTTATTCATATCCATACGCTTCGAAAAAATGATCTCATATTATTTTCTAGGAAATCATTGAAACTGAATTTTGAAGAAAAAATACTTCTTTTTGCGTAGACCTATTAATTTACACTAGAAAAGCTATTTAAATAAGAGCTGTCAAAACTTTATGTTCCATTTGTATTTTCCAGTGAAAAAAAGAACTATACTATCTTTTACTATCTAATACATTTTTATAATTTTGTTTCCGTCTAATAAGTTGAGATTGTGTCAGTTGACTCAATCTTCCTAGAAAATAGCCTATTGATGTAAAATAAACACCACTGCTTTTTTGGCATTTTATTTATTTTTCAGTATAACTAGAGATTATGGCAAAATTAAAACCATAATATTGAATTAAAAGGAATTAGCACACCAATTTGTAATTTATTGTCTTTCTTTTCGTAAAAAAAATACAAACTTCATTTTAAGGCCATATTTAGTGAGCGAGGTTCTTGTTATAAATATAGGGCAAAACACGGTTTTTCTATCATTGGTTCACCTCTTAAAAGTAATCGTACGTTATCAAGCGAGGAGATAGTAAGTTATCGGATAAACATATTGATTAACTACCTGTACATAATTAAATGACTGGTCAAAAAAAACAGAACTCATTTAAAAAAAAATTTTGATAAGAAAAAAAAAACCTATTAAAGACATTGATCCCATACTTACTACAAAAATTTACCATTAGAAAAAATATTGGAGATTAGCATTGAAATGAGTGTAATTTACTTATTTTTATAAAAAACAACTTTGTAATTGAGCGCTCTATCGCTGCATTGGTCACCATGTCACACTTGTGTGTGAAGATGTCAGACACAAAACTGTACAGTTTCTTATTCAGAAAACTGTACAGTCTGTCAAAAGACACGCTAAAAACTTATGTATATTTGTGATCATAAGTTATTATTTATTATTGTATGTTTGCACACAGGAAATTGTTAATATAGCTAATAATGTAAATATGTTATCAGTTTTTTTACATTTTTAAATGGATTCAATGTATCAATATCTACTAAAAACATTAACTGTCAGGTAAGCCAAACGTCGCGACAACCAATCAAGGTTCCACACAGATTTAGTTTTATACGGGACAGTTTTCTGTCTTGTATAAAGTGCGCTTAAGATTCAAAGACAGGTATATAGTATTACTGATGTAAGAATAAACATGACATTTGGGCAAAATGTTTTGTTTAAGAAGTGTTAAACAAAAAAACTAATTTAGAATATTCTTGAACAAATTTATTAGATTTCATGCCCATGAAATGTCCAATTAATTTATTATATAAATTGAAACATTTGTATTTTATTAACAAAATGCTTCATAAACCCATGTCACGGGAGAACAAACTATTATAGTGCTGTGCAATGGTCCCTGTTTTAGTAATCGTTCTAGGAGATCTAAATATCTAATGTGTGCTGAGCACTTAAGAAGATTTATCATGAAAATGGCACTTTACAAGTTGTTCTATTATTATTCTTAATGATTACCTTTCTACATCTTGCAGTACATCTCTCGCTACATCAGCCTTATTTGGCTTCACTTGAGAACCATTCATTTGTGTGTTGTCGCACAATGGCTGCGATGCTGGGTTACCGTTCATTGTTGTAAATATTCTCGAAGGATCATTATTAGGAGTGGGAGTCGTCAGCATAGATCGAATCATCACATTTTCATCATCTTTTTCGGACAAAAATCTCGAATTCACGTGGTTTTCTATAAACTCTGAGCCATTTTCTGGCGCGATTCCATTTTTCAAATTCAAGTTTGTGGTGTTGCCATACCGCATATTTGATGAAGAAGGAATATTTTGTGAAAGTGGCAAGTTCACAGAAATGTTTTCACTATAAGGGGGGTAGTTCACATTGCAAGAATCTGACTTTTTATGCAAAGTGGTGTATTGTGCGGAATCACCAACAGATTCAATATGGCTGTCGGATAAGTTATTATTTCTTATTACACTCACTGCCTGATTACTAGGGGGAATATCAAACACTAAGTTATCTGAGGATTCTGCACTGTGTTGCTCTTCACAAGATACAGGAGACGAAACTTTTCCGTTTGGAGTCCAAGAAGTATTGGAGTCGTCGTTATCTTCACGTTTAATAAACTTAGAACTTGATACTTCGTCATCTCCAATTTTGTTTAGTCGCTTTTTGGCTTTGTTTTCAGCAATTTTCAGCCTCTTTTGGGCCTTATCTTCGTCGGACAAGATGTATTCTTTGACCATTCCAATTGCGAGGCACTTTTCTAAGCGACATTTTTGACAGAATCTCCTAGTCAACACTGTAATGTCGCATTGTTCTGAGAAGGGACATCTGAATTCCTTGCTGGCTAATGCGTTACGCCTGAAGAAAGCTTTACAACTTTCGCAAGTTACTGCGTTGAAATTGTACCCGAACGCTTTATCCCCACAAACTCCGCAAACTTTGACAGCTGCCCCTGTCGCTAATTTCTTTCCAGCGCTAATCTTCTCCCCACATTCCATTTCAGCACTTCGCTCCATATTTTCCACAAACCTTAAATTTCTAGGCGCCATTTCATATTATCTAAAACAAGGAAGTAATAATAAACTCGCAGATAGGGAACATGGGGAACACTATTGACAGGTAGGACAAAGTAACACTTCGAGAGATAAATTTCTCAACACTCACCAAAAATCATTTTCACGGGCAGATAGCACAAGGCAAACGTTATTTATTGCTTACGTAATTATTTGATTGCAAAGTATAGATTACAGATATCTGATATCGCAAAAAATATCAGAAATAAAAAATTTCACCGCAGCAGAAATGTCAGATCTCAGATATTATTTTTATTGACGCAGGGCTACCAACCATTACCAACTGGTCATCCCATCATAGGTTGGTATTGAATGATAAGTTTGCCGCCAAATATTTGAATTTATTCTTTTCAAATTTTTTCTATTCAAAAAAGTTTGAGCGGATAGCGTTTATTGTAACATAAGATAATAAGTCTTCATATTCCTCAATTTCCCCTATGCGCTCCTAATGATGCATAGGGAACTGCGTTCGTGCACCAAGTCGAGTGATTCTGCATCGTGAGTGCAGTGGTTAGCACAACATTACATATAAAAATATATTGAGCTACTATACATTAGGTCCCGGGTTTGATTGTCGATGGTGTCACTACTAAAAAAAATATTTTTGATATTGTTCCTCACATTACTATTTTCTGCTTAAATAAAAAAATATATATGTACATATAAATCAAAATAATAATAGTAAATAAATCGTTCAGCAATTTTTTTCTGAAAAACGTGGAAACAATTAATTAATGGTAGGTATTTCATTATTTCAAATTGCTTTATAAGCAAAATTTCAATTTAAACCAAATATATATTAGGTACTCATAATTCAATTAAATTCTCCTTACCAATATAAATAATGCTACCTTTGATAAAATAACAGGAAGTAAAATGTGCCAAAACTGTGCCAATGCTATTAATGTGTGTAATTATTTTTAGTCACGAAATATTTTTTATAAAATTGAACAAATACAAATTTTTGCTGACTCCATAATAAAATGCGTATAAAAAGGCTGGGCAGTTAAGATTAAAAGTTAATTAATTTATATTAGCCGTGTTAAGTGTCGTGTTTTATTTTTAAAAGGATTTCATTATTTATTTCTCTAAATCGAAATGTATGTTGTTACGCTTTTAAGTTTAACGTTTTTGGGGGGTAGTTTGTGTGATCAAATTTCAGTGAATATTGTAAAAAATAAAGTAATTAATGTAGTGAGTGACGAGTTTTTAAGTTATAGTGCTAATCCGAGACAATTTGAAGAAAATGAATACCCACTTCAAAGGTTTGTGTTTTGTAAATCTAATTCAACAGAAGTTTAATCTAAAACACTATTATAATTATTAACATATTATTTTGAAGAAAGTCTTTGTTTTATTACGGCAATTTTAAATATTTTTTACGCAGGTGGTCTAGGCCTAAATTAAGTAGGTAGGTACTTAATAAATGTAGTTTTCTCGTTATCGAATAATATCTTTAACAGCCATAAAAATATATTTAACTAGGGACGTATAAACTATAAAGATTATGTAGATCGATTTTTTTTAAAGCACATCGATTTTTAAAATTCGTATTCAATTCAGCTAAAAATGCATGAAATAATTTTAATTTCTCAAAAATGCTTTTGTTGCTGATTTTTTTGCAGTAAAAGGAATAAAAATCGTATTTTTAAGTACGTACATATTAAAAAATAGGTACTTATTTTGAAAACAAAATGAGTGCGAAGAACATCACTATGGAATTTTGCCACAGCACAGAAACAAAATTTAAAAGTTTGGAGGCTATAAAAAAATTGTATAGAATTTATGATAACGTTATAATGTTTCAGTTTTGTTTACATAAGCTAGTTAAATTCCCGATGGATGTCAATATGGAGTATTTATTTGATGTGTTTTAAAAAAAAAAATTCTGGCGCTGAAGCGTAAGACTGATCACTTGCCTTCTTGCGACAAATGATCCAGATTCATTGCACTTGGTGTACCATTGCAGTGACCTATGCACCATTGGGTGCGGATAAGGGAGAGTAGTAGTAGTAATAGTATCTTATTGTACTTTTGCAAACAAAATGAGTAAAGTATTATATTTATTGTAAAAACTTTTTTTTTCTCAGGGAATGCGTTTGCATGGAGAAGTTTATGCATCCATCTTACATGAGGATCGTCGTCCCATCAACACTAGCTACTGGAGAAGCGTCAGAAGATGGTGGAATGACTTCAATGACGTACGACCACCTAAAAAAGGCGCTGAGGTGGATAAAACGGGCTAAATTCACTCCATGGACAAGGTAAACATTTGGCTTATTAATAATATGCGCTAGGTTATGGTCCAGTGGTTAGAGCCGCAGACTTCGGATTAGGGATCCCTAGGATCGAATCCCACTCCACCACAACACGATTCACAATAATTATCAATTAAAATGCTTCATTTATGTACGGATAATTGTTTTCTAGTAAGGCATGCGGAGCATTTACCGCATGTTTGGACGATACGTCACTGGTACCTACGTATAACTCTATTATGAACCTATATGCAATAAATCAATGTTTACGGATACCACAATAACCAAAAAAACTAAAATCAGGTGATAAGTTGATGATTTTTGTCAGCTCATCACAATAATATAATTTAGAAATTAATTCGATTAGGTATTTAAAAAAAATAAGACTTGAGTTAATGGTTTTCCTATACATTTTTATCACTATTTTTGGTACATAAATAAGCATAATATTAATTTATTACCCGGGCTGTGGTCTAGTGGTAGAGTAGTGGACTCCAGATTGGAATCCCTCGCTTCGAATCCCACTTAACCACAATTTTCCAGCATTTCTTGCTTTCTGGCACAATTATTTCCGACTATTTGAATGCAGTATCGAAATTGAAAGATTTGAATATTTCATATTACGAACCCAAATATTTCTTTTACAAAAAAAAAATTTGATTTTTAGAAAAAAAATAAAAATAAAATTAATTTCTTGGCCGAGATCAGCTCTAAACCTGCCCTGTTATTTTCATATTTAAAATTTCAACATCAAATCCTGTCAATCACAATACATTTTTATCAATCCTAAGACCATTTAATTGCCGGCAAACCATTTGAAAATTACTACTGCTCTCCCATAGGGCACTGCATCGGTACACCAAGTGCAGTGTAGGTAGAAAATTAATGCCTTCATAAATAATGACTAGAAAAATATATTTTTAGGATGTGACAATCAATCTCCATACCAATATCTCAAAACCCTGAAGACTTACAAGCTGATGATGACTGTTTTTAATGCCGGCAATCGCGATGGATGGCAACTAGTTTCCAGCGATCCAAATACATGTCTTAATGTGAATAGTGATGACTTAAACGTGCCTAATATTCTACTTGCTTCTTTTGAGTCGTAAGTCTATAAATTGAGTAACAAAACTCGTAGTACAACCCGAAAATTGGTGAATCTACATCATATTTGGAGTCGAATGTGTAATATAACTTTTGTATCAGAGCTTGAAAAATTATTTTTTGTTATTATTCTCGTAAAAGCTTTCATAAGTACAGCAGATTAAGTCAAATTCCACAAATTCTTATTAAAATCTGGTTTTTTATTTTGTTTTCTCTATGGATAGTGTTAATTTGACTAAAAAAACGATATTTGATAAGAACTTTCAAAAATTAATCGAAAAAAAAATCAATTTCTTACTCAATTTTCCCAAAAACTATGAGTCGAACCAAAAAAAAATATTCTACAAAATCGACTCCAAATATTACGTAGATTCACTGGTTTCCCGCTTGTACATCGAGTTTTGTTACACCATGTATAATAATTAATATTTTAAAGAATAGTGTCGGGTGTCGGGTTGGGGTAAAATGGAGTACCTACCCAATCATTGTTTTAGTTTATTAATAATAATGGTATTTTTTTTTAATCAATTATCTATTTTTTATTTAATGTTCACATGTATTCGCATAAACCACTCCATATAATGCTTTTAAAAATTAATTTCAATTCAACTATTTAAATTTTGTAAAAGGGGGGTAGAATCCACCGTCCATGCACTCAGTATCTGCAAGACAAGAATCCTATCTCTATTTTTTACACAATATATTATAGTCCATTTATTATATTCTGTAAATTTACTTCAAAATAACTTTTTAAATCACGTATTAAAATCTGTTTTTAATTGCAGGAGGCTAGAATAGAATCCTAACCGTCCATGTTCTTGTTAGCTGCGTTTTGTAGTTTGTGATCTAGCATGTTTATTGTACAGCGCTCTTGAGGCGATTTCTCGCAAAAATATAGCGCTTTTAAAATTAATACAGAAATAAATAAATAAAAAATTAAATAAAATAATTAAATGGTAGGGGAGCTATTTGACTAACGTGCAAATATATAGCAAACTTTACAGTTGAGCGAATATTTATATTGAACTTTACATTAATAGCAGTTTAAAGTTTGAAAAATTGAAAAAAAATGTTAGTATCTCAGACTGAGATATAGATTATTCAAACGTGAAATTTATTTAGGCGTTTAAAAAAATGTCTTTAACAACATTTTGAATGTGAACCCACAATAATAATTACTGGATTATAACATTCATCAATTCTGCTTTTGCTAGGTCAAACATTCCACGTCTAGTTACTATATTTAATTAGTTAAAAAAGTTAAAATAGTTTCTTATGTAAGGGAATCATGTATTTTAACGAATTGCCCAATGAACTAAAAAATTATAAATGTCTTTAAGAATTTTAAATTTAAACTAAAAAAACACACATTATTTCAAACAACTATAATCACAATTTTTTGCATAACTAGTTAGATTTTTGGTAATTTACCTTGATATGATTACTACTTATAATTTTACCTTGTTGTACTACTTTTATTTTACTACTTACTATTATACCTTTATACAACTACCTATATGATACCTGACTATGATTACACTCTACTTAAATTCTGTATATTTTTAGCGTAACCTCCCTCACCAAGCACAAGCTTGTCTTTTTTATTGGTGAGGGATAGTTAATGGGTTATATTGTATAATTATTGTGATATTAAGCTTTGTTAAATTTTATTCGATAATGTAATTATTAAATAAATTATTTAAAATAAAAAAATATATATATGTATTTTTTCAAAGCTTTAAAAACAAATATCATATAAATGTACCAGTATTATTTGTCAATACAAATCTAGGCTTGTTCAAAACATTGCTTAGTATTATTTATTATTTTCTTACAGGTCACGTGATAATGACATAGTTTTGAATTCCCTGGAAAAAAGTCAGAATGATGGTTTGAAATCCTATTTCAAAGAGAAATAACATTCAGCTTTGGAAAGACGTTGGAAATAAAAAGAAGACCCTCAGTGAGAACGAGAAGCGATTAACTGGCTCAAGACTATTGGGAGAATCAGCTCAGAATGGATACTCAGTTGTCTTCAGAAAGATGGAAGAAAATGATTTGAAGATACCAACATTAGTAAGTGTATTTTTTTATTTGAAACGACATTTTGTATGTGTAACAAATACTTGTAGCTAATTGTACTGGATTATACCCATTGTGGAGCTAATATCCAAACATTTTTGATATCTCCAGCAGACGACCAGAAGAAGCTTTTGGAATTGAATTTGGATTATCACGGCGTTTACAGGGCTTATGACCTGTCATTGGCAGAATCCTTTATTCATTCCCCAATTCGCCCAACATCTGAAAACCATATATGACGAAGCCTCGAAACTAGTTAATATATGAATTATCACACGGTCGCTTCGCATTTCTGAGAAATTTCCTCCACTAGTGACTCTGTCGTAATATTAAGTAATTGATTTAACTATCAACTTAGTTAGTATTTATTGAGTTAATCTGTCACGTCGTGAAATCATAATGCATTAATTTTGATTGGCGATTAGCGCCCAAACGTTATTGCAAATGGCTGTAATGTGTTCCCTTATCTGCACTCAGTGTTGCACAGGGCACTACATACTTCAGGCTTTCAATCGGTTTCATAAAAAAAATCGTAGGAAGTAAAATTACTGGAAATGTAATTAAAATATACGTTAAAATTCTTGTGACGGCAAGACATGTAATAATTTAAGTCGAATGCTAACATTACGTATTACATTCGACTGAGACGAGAAGTGGTGCACAGTGGTACTAAGTACTATCTAGGCGTTTACAGGGCTTATCGAGTGTCTTTGGCTGGTTTAGTAATCAATTGATGTAGTACAATATCACCAGTATGCACAGTTTCGATATCCCATAGCCATATCAGATACTTGTATAATTCTTGTGAAATGGCGCAACGCTTCACAAGTGAATATCTCTCATATCATCGAATGATAAAATTGCTAAGAATTGTAGCAGACACCTCGACAGATTACGAGAAGATTTGGAAGGGATTAACCTATCTCACCCACTAACAGACTCAAAGATGTTGTTTATTAAGGGCAATTATTAAAACCTGTCAAACTATAGGTGCGAGAGTAAGTAGCCACTTGATTGTATTACTATATTCCATTAGGTGCACTATGTATTCGTTATCCATAAGAATCCTTATGGGGAACTCTGTATATATACACGTGACTACTTGGTCGCTAGACGCACCCAACATGTGAACACTCTCTGGTCCACAGCGCCAAGTTCCCGAGCGGTCCGTTTCGCCCGGACGTCACCCTGTTTGGCTCAGACTGGCAAGATCCATCCCTGCCAGATATCAGTGTCAAGTGTCCAACGGTATTCTTACCGAAATGGTCCAGTTTATAACTCCAACCCCATGAATGACGACCTCCAAAAATGTCTGAAATTATGGACTTAAGGCAGTTTAAAAATTCAGTCAATACAAAAAAATAAGCGGAAAATCATAATACCACTGTACTTGTTTATTTATACAATTATTAATCAGCGAGATAAATCATGTCTACATTATGCTCCATACATCGGTGACAGCACCTGGTCGCTTTTCATACAAAATCTTGGACACGTCAAACTTAGGCGCCGAATCATTTTTTAACGTACCAATGCCGTTGTTTGGTCACCTGCGCCATCATACATTCCCGAGCATTTCCCGGTGCCGGGAGCAGTAAGAAACTATAATTCGGCTCAAATCGGCAGAGCATTCCCGCCACTATCAGAAGTAAGCGTGTTCCTATGTGAAGGACATTTTTAAAAAGAGTTTGCTTTTTTTGGTATTTCAAGATGCAAGACAATTATAAGGTAAAAATTTAAATAATAAACTTAAAAACAGTTAATATTTCGTATAAAAATCCACAAGTCGCAAAAATTATTCGAATATAGTTTTTAACAGAATTTTAAATCATTGTATCCCGCTTATTAAATTATTCGATAATAATCAAAAATTATACTTACGGGATTGTAATTTTCGGTTTTATTTTTCTGCATGTCACCGATAGCCTATCGTACAAAATCTTTTAAAAAATCAAACTTAAAATGATTTTATCTCTTTTAATAATTATCCGATTTATAAACGGATTGCACCAATATACTTGTTATTGATTTCTATTTTAATTTTTGTGCATTCACGAAAATTTTGATTTTCAAGTTCAATGTTAAAATTTGGCGCCCTTGAGGTGCATGAGGTGAGTCATTACTTATATGACTATAATTATTTATTCATTTATTTAATTTAATTTTGTAATACCAAAAAAAAAGTGATACCTTGGACTAGTGTAGCCTAAGACTGTTCATCCTGCTTTTTTTGTTAACAAATTATCAAGGATTCGCGTGCACTTGGTGTATCAATACGCAGTGCCCTATGCACCATTATGTGCGAATAGCGGGAAGTAGTAGTTGTAAATTGAACTAAAAGAAATGGTAATTTGGTTTATGAAAATATTAATTTTAGCACTAGTTTTCAGTTATAACGTGTTGTTGTGAACTTTAGGTAAAATATTTAGATTTAACGGAAAATAATGTAGATAAGGAATTATTTATGGAATTATATGTTGAATTTTATTAAAAATAACAAAAAAACAAATCGATTTTTTCAAACCAGTCAGCGATAGATCACAAGCTTTGTAAATGCCTTGACTTCCATATTACTTTTTTTTTAAATGTCTTCATTAGCCCATACGTTATTTACTTTTTAGGTAGACAAAGTATCTGACTGGTAATTGGAAGGATCCAGGTTCTGGTCTTAGGGTCGATAGTCATTATCTTCATTCTCGCGCATATATTAAATTAATATTGATTTTTTTTTATTTTAGAGAGGTGATAATCAACGGCAAAGAGAAACTCGATGAAGAATATCTTGAACCAATAGTCAGGGAGTCTAATATTCTCAATTCACTCAATGTTACTTTACCACCAAAATCTGTTGGGTTCTGGGTCATTACGAACACAAATGTAGAGGCATGCAGCTTTGACAAAGACTCATTGGATGTTGGAGACGATAGTGAAAAGAATATCTTCACTCCAAATATTAGACTCCAAAGGAGCATCATTGAAAACATTCATGGTGAAGAATCTGGATTCACCGATGGGGAAAAAACGCCTGATGAGAATGTCAAGGAAATAAGTGAAGGAGTTCTAACAAGAAAGTTACCCCAGATAGAACAGTATTATTCTGAAGAATCATCAAAAGAAACATCGAAAGAAGGAAGCGAATTGAAAAGAGCTAGCCAAGATAAAAAGGAAGACGAACCTAAATTCCCGTCTCTTGATGTTTTTCCTGAACCAGAATTTATTGATCCAGAGTCTTCTCTTATTGAAATCGACTCCCCCGAAAACGCAGAACGGTTCGAAGATAATATGAAAGATAACGCCGTACCAGCTGTCAACGGCAAAGAAACTGAACAAAGAAGCGCTTCAAATAATTTTATGGAACCTTCAAAAACATCGAAAAACATCGATTTTGAACCTGTTAATAAAGTCACCGAAATCATCGACATTGATAAACATTTTGTTGACATCCCTCAAGAAAAAGGCTTAACTGATTTAGAAGCGGTCGAAGTTAAAGAAGACAAAACCCAGAGTTCTTCAGATGTATCACATATGGAAGAACTGGTTGGACTCATTAGCCAACTGTCAGAGCTGATGGAATTACAGGAAGATTTTCTTGGCATTGAGAACACAATACTCCAACCAATCTCAACTACAGTGAAAGTTGCGAACCTTGTCGAAAATGGAATCGATACAATTAAAAGAATACCCAGATTAGCCATCCACGAGGGAAATGTAGATCAAATTTTTGATGGTTTGATAGTATATAAAAAAGTGTCTTTACCCCAAGGGCAAGAACTTAGCCCAGATGAAATAAAAGACATATTTTTTGGAAAAGATTGGCAAAACATACCTATTCCCGTTTCAGTTATTCAAGACACAAATAAAAACCAGGCTTTGTTAAGTATTGATCTTAATACTGTTGAAACTGTTGAACAGAAAATGGACGAGGAAAAGCCAGAAGTCAAAGAGGAGCTGATTGAGCCCATAGAAAAAATTACAACTGACGAACCAGTAGTTCAACCTGCTGTTGTGAGTGACTTACCTAAACTAGATTTGCCAAAGCTTCCAGCACTCTACTTCACCGATCAATTGCCAATTTTGAACAATTTGGTTGCCCGAGCCAAAAAATTACTCGCCAAAGTCAACCCAGAGAATAAATCCCGAAACTCAAGACAGTGATGTTCTAGAGAGTCGAATGGCTGGTGAACATATCGGATCTCCTCTGTTTCTAGGACATCTTCCGGGCGATTTGATCGCTAAAGCAAACTTGGAAAAGACACGCCTCAAAATGCAAGATATGAGATTGAAAGTTCAAGCGAGACTTGCTGAAATCAAAGCCAAAACTGCTCTGAACACAAACTTACATAAACACATGTTGACAAAACGATCTATAGACATGGCAGATTCTTTTGTAATGTTCCAATCAAAAAAGGTAAACAAAAAAGCTACTCAGGACCTTCCAAAATACAAGTGGAGAAAAAAAACGTTTTTTTCAATAGTATGAGAGCAAGCAATCTCAAAAACAAGTCATGATAGTATTTGTCAACAGTCTAAGGTTCATGTCAAAAGAAAGCACAGTTAGATGAAAATCGTAACAAATTAAATGAAATATTAACTTATTAAGATCCAAACGTTTTATTTCGAACAGTGGTGAACTTGATGAGAATGAAATCGATGATGTTATGAAAATGGATGACGATAAATACTATGATTACGTGATAAATCATGTGAAAGCGAACAAAAAGAATACAAAAGATACACGTGAAAAGAATTATCATGACAGTACAAATAATTTAGATTCCAAACCTTTGATTGAGGGCCCATAATCAAGTTGACAAAGACGATGTTCCTGCTAAATATCAGAAGTCTCAAAATAAAACGGCGAAAATCGTTAAACCAACAAACTTAACTGAAAAACGTATGTGGACATTGGATTCTTCTAAAAATTGTGCAGACTCGATAATTGTCCCAAACCTAAATGCCCAAAGTCAAAAACGGCAAAATTATAAATCGGAAAATAAATCTTCCGAAAGTGTTTTGTGGGACACGGTTTTAGAAAAAAATTTCATCTTTTTTCCAAGGCTTGTATGATTCAATGAAAAATATGTACAATAAAAAATCATCGTAAATCTATAAAATTGATCAAAATTGGCTGTGATGAAATTTCATACAAGACATAGCAGGCAATACGTAGTTTTATATTAGTTATCCCAAAATATATTATAAGTTATTTATTTATTTACGTCTGTAAATTTGTATTAAATATAAGTATTTATTGCTTAGTCAAATATTTTTGTACTTAAAACATAGTTTAGGATAGGATAGGCAGGATTAAAACCAAATAAAAGTGGTACAATATTATATATTCATTAATTATTATTTAACAACGCGTAGATCAACCATTTTTATAAAATCACTCAAACAATATATAAAAAGGGCAATCTCTAATTTCTAATGTCTATAAGTACTCATGTTTTATTTCAAAAACTTCAGTTTAATATTAAATCAAAATAGATTTGAGATGTTATAGCAGAACATTAAAATTGAACTATTGCAATTTTACGTACATTGTGATAATTTGTTTACTATAATATTATACTTGAATATGTTTTTGCTTTACAAAATAAAGATTAATTCCGAACAATAAATGCTGATAAAAGGAAACATTTTTTTCAGTAAAATGTACACAATACATGTGTCACTTAATTTATTTTGTATGAAAGGTCTTCTACATAATTAGTAATTTAACAAGTATGAATGGATTTTATTTACCACGAATAACATCAACACAGCTCGTGTTAAAAGAACGGTGTAACTACATTTATTAAATTTACCTTGTATAAACCTCAATGTTTTTTTTTATTTATTTCAAAGCTTTGCAATAATATATTATATTCACACTCGTTCGATAGGGTGAAACTCGCGCGGCTCCTGATCACCTCCAAAACAGTTCGAGTGAGAGGAGTTCCTATCCGTGCGAGTTCCAATCATATACAAGTCATTTGTCAGGTGCAATCATATTAATCTACACGTACAAGTATATAACAAATACTGCTATGTACACGAAACACATAATATGTCAAGTACAGTGCTGTAACACAGTAACCTACTTTTCAAGGGATCAACTGAATCATTAACATTATAAATTTGGCGTAGTTTAATACATTCAATCGTGTGGTGAATTTTAAAAATCACATTTACCATCAATGAAGAATTTATTGCTGAGTACGAGGCAATTGAATATACCCAAATTGCCGGAAAAGTCGTTGTTTTTGAAAGTTAAGTACAAAAATTACCTAAGATGAGTAGGTACTTAAAGAACGAGTGGTTACTTTCATTCAAAACACATAATTTTAATCCACACGATTAATACACCTTTATTAATTCACCCAAATTCCTTTAGTAATTATTAAGAATACCAAAATGTTAATCTGAAAAGTATCCAAATAAGAAATACAATACCTTATCAATAGTATAACCAAATGATAAACAGTAATATTGGTGTCGTGTAAGGAGTATTTTTACAGTATTTGAAAGTGAACTCAAAGTATTACCTTAAGACCTTTTTGTGAGATTAAATACACAAATATATTCACAAACATCGAGTACAACATCGAGATCTAATAAGACAGGTGCGAAATATACAAAACTTTGTAAGATTTACAAACAATAAATAGTTAGAGAAAACGACACATATACACCGAGTGTGAAGCTCAAAGCTCACGATGCAAGCCTTCAAGCAAACCTAACTTATATAATAGTAGATAACTCAATATAATGTGTAATCATTGTACCCCCAAGGGGAAGATATTTATATTATTGTTAAGTAATATAAGTGTACTTTAAACAACCGGAATTCAAAAACAAGAGTGTGTAAATAAAAACTATAGAACTTTCCTCATTATTAATTTGCTTATAATATGTAATAAATTTACATGTAACTTCTATGTCTAAGTATTATTGACAACTTCTAGCAACCTACAACAATCATTTTCTGTAACATATACACCTTTTTTTATATATATTTTTTGATAATATTTTTATTCAACATCACAACAACAAAGATGTCAATTAATTACGCAAAGGATGGTTAGTTTTAGTACATAATAGATTAGCTCGTAAATATTAAATAATACCGTAAGCACAATAAGCGAGGGTTAGGGCACATCGACTCTATGTTATAGCTACCTAATCCACAACACAGATAATATGCATACAAGCAAAAAGTTGTCCCAATCAATAAAAAATACATGTATTGAAGGAGAAAGAGATGTAAGATTAGGGAATAATCTTCAGTAAGAACACTGTAGAATATTTAAAAAAAAAACAGTTCAAATAATACATTTTATTCTAATCGCGCCAAGCTGAAAAACATATTTTTTATATTTCCAATCTTGGTAATCCTGAGCCATGGATAATAAAGTTGATATGGTAAATTTTCGATCATTATTCCACTTTCGGAATGATTTCAATACATCCTTTCTTCATAAAATGTATTATATGAATAGTTTTATTAAATGAACTGCTTATGATATTTTAGTAATATAATCATATGTGATAGGAAAATTGATATCTTTTAAATTGAATAAAGTGTTATATAGGTATATTTGGGTAAAAAACGTAGATATTTATAATATATGGTAAGGATAGTAATTGACACAATTAATGTTTCATCAGGAAAAACGTTAACTAAAAGTTAATTTTCTAGGAGAAGTAGGGTATAATATAAACTCTAACATAATGATCCACGAAGTTCTAGAATGATGCTATAATTAAATGTGTCTAATTGTATGAGATTAAGATGATAGATATAAGGAATATATAAGGACATGTAGAATTTACTGGGGACTATAAAATAAGTACGTAAAAAGAGGATATTATAATGTTTTTTTGTAATTACACACAATAGTGAAAATGTAGTTACATTGTATGTGAGGAGTCAATATGAAGACCTTATTTATTTAACAGTTATCATGCTCTTTCGAAGTAATAATTGTAGATGGAGAGTCATCGAAGATAGCTAAATGCAGAGTTTTTGCAATCCAAAAACATCAAAGTTGGCATTAGTTTGTCTACAATGTGGTTGTACTTACAATTTATGTAAAACGCTCGCTTAAAAGATACCTTAGTCCTCTTATTCATCAAAATAAGAAGATTTTAAGTGTGAAGAAAACGATTTGACATAATTTGTAAAGACTTGCTTTCTATTATCTGTAAAATATTTCATAAATGTTGGATTTTTTTGTTGCAAACAACGCATTTTAAAAAGTGAAAGTGAAAAATATTTTGCACACTTTCTAAAATTCTATCCGATAGACAAGGAGAGAGAGATAGAAGACATTAATATTACTGTTGCAGTTTCTGCAACGTGCGACGAATTAGAAAATTCATCAACAAAAATGCTCATATCACAGCTTTTGACGTTTTTTTAATGTTCAATTATTATCTTAACTATTGAGATTGAAGTGGACACAAATATCTACAAAGATTCAAAATCTAACACTTTACCTACAGTTAGACACCAAAAACAAAGAAATAGATAAATATTGTAAGAAAAAAAACATATTTGACTTAAATATCAACACACTTAGTTTCATGATAAAAATATATTTTTAAAAAAAAACATCGTTTTCTGTAATATCCAAAAATTATTATACTGTAAGAATATCTAAAGTAGAAAGATACATAGTTGTGTGTACAAGTGTAGATATCACTAGAAGCAACATTGATCATAAAGGACTCAAAATATTCAAGGCCATTGATTTATAATACACTTAGATCTGCCTTGCAGAGTAAATTATTTAGAAAAAGTAATGACACGAAGATTCCGCACCTCAATACACTTACACGGGTTGACCTATCAGAGCCCTTCGACTGCCGGCAAGCATCCGCCCACACACCGCAAAAGGTAAGTATGGGCTATAATATAGGGTTACAGTAACAGTATACAATACTAACCCGTTCCTTACGAGAAGCGTTCATGAATTTTACCATGCATCTAAAATGAACTTTTTTTTCTTGTGGACGGGCTGTTGGCTATTATTTAAGAAGAAAACTTTCTTTGAATAATAATTATTTTAGGCTATGTAAACAAATATAAATAAAGAAACTTACATGTGGAAAGTTACACCATCTTTTTTGTTAATTTTATCCGTACATTTCGGAATGTTTTCTGAACGTCCGACTCGGCCGGCGGTTAAAGAAATACTGAATATGCGTCTGGCGGAGTTAGAGGTTTTGGCGGAGTTGAACTGTCATTCATTTTTTGGGTTCAGTTCAAATCTAAGTGTATTAATAAATTAATGTTCGAGGCAAATTAGACACATTTAGCAATCCTCAGTCGTCAATTTATGGAATAAACAAACGTAATCGTGATTTTTTACAAGTTTAACTAATCTTCCAAAGTTTACTGATGAAATATTTTATAAACTTGAGAAAAAACGCCTAGTTTCATTTGCTTACATCACAAATCAAACGGTGACCAAATACTACTTATTGCACCTATTTATGGCCTTGAATAAACGAGGCCTAAGTGTGAAAAAGTTTCATGCAGAAATACAAAGAAGACTGAAGCGTACCGTAGAGCCATAGCATTATATAAAGCACACACAACATCAATGTAACGTCTGAAATTTCAAACAAGAAACAGAATATGAAAGGTCTGTGGTAAGGAAAATAATCCAATAATATGACTAAAAACAGAGTGTAAAATTGGATGAGACACCCCATCATTTGAAATCATAACAAAACACATCTCAAAACAAAACAAAAGTTGGAATTTGGATGACAAGAATTATGTTTTTGCTTTCAAAAACGAATCTCGAGTTTTGAGATTTTCGTTAAACAAACTTTGAGTACCAACCACTATTCTAAGCTACCCATTTCAATGCACTTAATAATATTTTTGTTACAAAATGACATCTATGTGCAGCTAAATGTAACACTCACGTTTATCAAGATATCACAAGCGTAACCGAAGTTATTTTATGTAGTCAAGTAAAACATATTCCCCGATACAAACGAGTTCGTTGATTTTTCTTAATAGTCAACTTTTTCAGGTTGCGACCTTCGTGTATCAAAAATTTAACAGCTTGTACATAACCACACAAAAATATTAATATCATTTTTATCACTAAAGCAAGAATATTTTAAACTGTTCGTGGGAAATCATACAGAACTCAAAACACATAGATTACAATGGAAAAATATTTTTAATTGAGAAAGTGTATGAATAACTGAAAAACTGCGATTTTTAAGTTTATTTAAATGCCTTAACATTACTGTGTTTAAATGAGACGAAATAATTTCCCCTTCGAAATATTATCTTCCTAAATCCATTAGAGGTACTTGTACAAAATGTAAAATTTATTAAAAATTTAAGCACTAGCAGCGGAGCTTTACTATTATTTAAATAATTTACAAAAAGGTATTTTAAGTATTATTGCTTCTTTTCATTGTTTAATTTATTTATAATCGCAGTCTAGCAGTTATTATACACTGACTCTGTTCGTGTTAATACCTAGTCAAATATTTATAAAGGCAATACTTCGTAACAATTCTAACATTTGCGAAGGAGGGTGGAAGATACCATTAGGAAATGTTTCATCGGACTGTGTTAGGACTATTCACATGTATTCTTTATTTTCCACCAATAGCATGAGATAACACTTCGTAGTCTGAATGTCATAGTCGTCAAATCAATCTCAACTGGAACCTGGAAATGGAAAAAGTTTTTAACTTTGCTAAAGACTCGTTTCATGATTATGACTTTCAGCCTAAGTGTTGCCATTTTAGAGGCTTTTTGACCAATCGCAGAAGAACAACACAAAAGTGACGCCAAGAGATCTGAAATAAGTATCCAAAATGTTAACAGGACCGCTTGAAGTTCTTTGAAGATCTTGCACGAGGTGCAACTATTGGTTAAGCTGCTAAAATGTCAACAATAGACCAGCAATCTCATGCAATCTTTTGAGAATCAAGAACACATATTATATTGCTTTGGTGATTTCACTAACTAAAGTTGGTAGTTGAAGACATATTGAGAGAAGCTCTGTAAAGATTGCTTGAAATGATCTTTAATCGATTGGAAGTGATGGAACAACAAATATGGACATGTCAATGCTTAAATCTTCTCCATCTCTATCGAGTCATTGCTTTCGAATAGTACCTACTACTCATACTAACTATATATTAACATGACAACAAACAAGGCAAACTTATTAGGCGGATTATAGGATCGATAAATAGGTATAATATGGATTATGAGGGGCATATAATAATATATTTAAGTGAGTTTCTATGTCACTACGATGTGGTGTGGCAACAGACGAAATGTTCCAATGATTCCAGGTCTTGTCAACACTGCCAAAAAGTTTTTATTGTTTGCGATTCCCGCCAAAGCACATTGATGTTAGTGAAGTTGGTAGCTTGTCCAGTTGCAGTGTTCTGACCAGAGATGGTAACCGCCGTCGCGTCTCGGTGTCACATTGTTTCACTGCATCACACACTTGCTTTCAATTTGCGATTTCAGCTCGTTGACCTGGGTCTCGATGGTGTTTTTCAGCTCTGAAAAAAAAAAACAAAACAATATGAACAAAAATGAAAAAAAAAGGAACAAGATACATCATAATCAATGTGAAATAATTAACCTTTTGCTATGTTGTGGAAACTTTTTGTACTCTTCTGTTAGTAAGCATGTACAAAAGTACAAATATTTCATTTTATATCCCTACAGAGATGAGGTAGATTTTTTTTTCAAATTCAGGAATTATTCGAGCGTTTACAGGGCTTATGACCTGTCATTAGCTGGGTGTCATTGGCTGGGATATAAAATGAAGAATATACCTACTCCCGTCTTGGGATAAAATCCAGATTTGTGTACAAGTATTTGAACACGCCCAAAATGTAGTACATAATTATTATGAAATGAAATACTTAATTATTTTGAAAAAAAAATCTTGATAAATAAAGTCTTTAGCTTATGATAAGATACAGTAGGATTTTGATGTTTTAATATTATAATCATCATCATCATAATGCCATATTACAAAGAACAGAGGTGAGAATAATTTCTCCCAACATTTGACATTTGCGAACGATGAAAATGTGTTTACCCCATTGAATGGACTGCTCTGTTGTAAAAGCAGTGAACGATGAAGGATGGATTCAAAATACAATAATATTATTACATACATAAAAACGCCACAATTGATAGGTACTGATATTAATAAAGGTATGTGTGATAAGGAGACACTATAACTTTAAAGCTTTTCTTTTACCATAGATTTAGAACATCTCTGTAAAGGTTTGGGATGGAAAAAGATAGGTGCAAAGTGTGAACACACGTATTTAATGTAGATGGCATCAAACTTAACCACTTGAGGTTACCTCATATATGCACTTGAGGTTACCTCATACATATGTATACCTCATACAATGCACGAATGAGTTACAAGTTTACGAATAAAAACATTACAATAGATGAAAAAATAAAAGGATAGAACTCAAAAGGGGGTTGACTACCTCGATCCGGTCACTTTAAAGCGCACCGCGGCTTCAAAGGGGTTTATTCCTGAGATAGCAAACACACCAAATGCACTGCAGAACCTTGGTTAGCAGTTCAGTATTATATATAAAGACGTTTTATACTATGAAGAAGTATAATGAGCTTACTGGTAAAGTCGTCTTGGTCTTCAAGTTCTGCTTCCGCTGCCAACTCTTCGGGCGTCTTCTTTTTGCGCATGAGGGGGTTATCTGGCTCCTGCGGCATCTGCTCAACTACTTCTTCTCGCTTTTTGATGTTGTACTGGAAAATAAAAAAAAACTCGCATTATTCTCAGCAGAGACGATTATACACATGAAACAAGGGAGGCTGAGCCTCACTAAAAAATCAAAGAGAACCACTAGTATAATGTTAATAAAAAAAAAACAGCGTAAAGAAAAAACATGTCGTGTGATACGATTTGATATAGTTATATATCGACGCCTCCTACGTACAATATCGTAAACCACAAAATGCGATTTTACAGGAGGAGCATTTGAAAATATTTTCGTTAGTATGCATTGGTTGTACCTAGATACGACAAAATACGCCCCAAAAAAGCACTTATTATTGGCAAAATATTTTTTTTGTTTTGGTAGAATCAAAGATATAATTAAATACAGACGAAATCCACCAAAAACTCAAAATCGTCGATTTGTGGGTTACGATATTAAACGTAGGAGGCGTCGATATGTTTGTATATTACCTATATAATAGTATTAATACAAATATACTAGAGCTTAAGTTCGACACCACAGCTCACACCTGACGACCTAACAAATCGTCACTGATTCTTAGACACTAACTAACTAACTAACTAAAGATCACGCCATTTCCCCGAAGGGGTAGGCAGAGAGGATAGAACGCCACACCACTCTGTCCTGGCACACTTCTCTTGCTTCCTCCTCATTCATACATCTTCTCATGCACGCACGTCGATTATTCCGACTTCTTACATGCCCACTTTCAAGCACTTGTTTTACTTGATCATGCCATGTCTTTCTCGGCCTTCCTCGATTTCTACATCCAGGCACAGTCGCATCATATATTTTTTTAGCCGTTCTTTCATCATCCATTCGCTCAACATGACCGAACCATCGTAAAAGACCTTTCTTAATTTTGTCGATAATGCTTATCTCAGCCTTGCACTCTGCTCTAATTTCGACATTTGCGCACCTATCATACATAGTCTTACCACACATTCGCCTGAGAGATCGCATTTCAACTGCATTCAATCTACTTTCATCCTTATTTTTCCAACACCACGCTTCACTTCCATACATAAGGGTTGGTACCAGAACTCCATTATGAACTGCCAATTTAGCCTCTTTTGATAAGCACTTATTAGATACTACCGACTTTAAGGCACCACTAACTCTGTTACCGGCACTAACCCTCCTTTCCATCCATATTTCCATCCCTAGTGAACAGACACTATTATTCTCATAAACAACATTTTGAGTGTGGCCAAATACTTGTAGACAAAAACTTGATTTCACCCATGCTAAAATGCTTAGCAACTTTCTCAATGGATCACAGAGAGTGTTCACATGTGAAGCGACGCGCCATTTCACTGCATATATACAAGTTCTGATAATTGGCAGATATGGATATCAAATAATAGGTGAAATGGGGAATGTTGTAATACCTACATCAAGTGACCACTTAACCCAGCCAATGACAGGTCGTAAGCCCAGTAAACGCCTACAAGATACCCATATTCCCTTCCAAACTTTTCTTCTCTGTTGAGATGTCAAATTGTAACTATCATTCTTAGTTTCTAGAGTTCTAGACGACTCTCAGCTGCGCTTAGAGGAAAAGTATGTTACTGAATAAAGTATGTTACTAAGTTTTTTTAAATCAGGCATGACAAAATCGAAATGAAACTGTATTTTTTAATTTAACCACCTCCACAGGCCAGATGGGTCCCCAATTGGGTTCTTTACGATTTTTTATTTTTTATTTTAAAAAAATGATTGAAAAATTACAATATCAAGGGAATTTTTTAAACATTTTTACGATGTCATATGATTTTTTTTAGCGCGGTTTGAAATAGCGCTTTTTCAAATCGCTCGCAAAATCCTCCATTTAGCGCGCATGCGGTGTGACGTCACAGCAATATAGGCACTCACTGCGGAATGAATTTCACGCCTTCCACGGTAGACGGGTATGACGTCATTAGCCAATAACGGGCGTTAAAAGTCACTCGTAATTTCGTGTTTTTAAAACATAAATTTATAAATGAAAACAAAATTTTTGATCATTATGTTTTATATCATTGGAATTGTAAAAAATATACTTTAAATATTTATAGCGTTTTCAAGGATATTCATGTTATCTGGAAGAACCCTATTACAGAGGGGAACAACGTCGCAGACACCCAGGCTTGATAAAAATCACCTTTAATTTTGTGTTCTGGCCGGGAATCGAACCCGGAGCCTCCGCATAGTGACTCCAGCCATTACGCTACGGAGGCCGCCAAATTATACTATAATAGAGTTTTTTATGCCCCTACTTTTTTGCATTTCCAATAATATAAGGTACGACAAAGTAAGGTAGGTACTTTAGCGTCTTATTATTTCCTTTTCCTTAATAATGTAATTTTTAAGCTCTATAATAATTAATTTGATGAACAGAAAAGTATCTAAGCAATTACTATTATATTTTTACATGGGTACCGACTTTATTTTTTACAATAAGTAGCGATACCTACCCACAATAAAGAACTTTGTGTATAATATCAAAACCAGCTATTTCTAGATTCCACCGGCTTTTTAAAAGGAGCTTTTTATCGTTTCGGATGGATATTTTTCAATCCCCACGGCATTTCGTCTCCAAAGAGCTTACTCTGGTATCACTGGCATCAATTAATTATGTCTTAAGACTGCGCCGATCGCGATCTGGGGATAAATGGAAAATAATTGGCTGCCGTGATTTCCCAAAGGACCGCGGGAGGTATTTTTACATTGATTTTTAGTTCTCTATTCCGCCGTTTGACAGAGCGGCGCTCTAGCCGAACGTATTGATGGCAGGTTACCAACATAAAATAAGTTTTAGAAAGTTTTTAATAATGTGACGCGTTTACGCACAAGGCAAGCCGACTCCAATCGTCTATAATATGCTTTGTAGCTGCAAGACGAATGGGCTGGGAGCATGAAATTTTCTGTGAGTACAGAAAATGAAACGAAAAAACACAAAGCCATCGCCATCCGTTAAATCGGATAGAATATAAGATAGAAGATATCAAGACAGTTATAACTATGAGACAAGGTATGGAAAAAACTTTCGTCTTCCAAAATTCCGATTAGCAGGAAATCAAAATAATTTCTTTTATAAAGTATTAAAAGAATATGAATCTATTGCCAGATGAAATTAAATGGTCGAAGAGCTTAAATTTAAACTATTTGAACTATAAAAAGTAGTTAAAAACATTGTTTTTTAACTTAAATAGTTTATAATGAATAACTACAAAGTGAGTGCTTCTAGCATAAATTTCAGCTTAAATTTAGTTTGTCCGCGTCGTAGCATAGTGGTAGTGCATTTGGCTACCGTGCATGAGTTCGCAGGTTCGATTCCCGTAGAGAGTTAACATGAAATATTGATTTACATGTGATTTTCATATTAATATTTCATGTGTGATACCTTGGACTGTAAGACTGATCATCCTACCTTCATGTAATAAAATGATCAAGATACCTACACTGTATTTGGTGTAGGTAAGTACCTACCAAAGTATTATTCAGTGTTGTCATAGAAGCTTATTAAGTATTTCTTTCGGAGACAAGAACTATGTAAGTAGGTTGAAACTCGTACTAACCATAATTTCAAACATCTTTATCGAAATGACTAAGCCTACTTAAAATGATCGCTTCTCGTAGTAAGTATGCCGATAACAAATAGAAAGAACGCATAGAGGAAATCTCCTAGGGAATTTCAAAGAAAACCACCATGGAAATGCTCCCAGTCAAGTAATTAGAGTAAGCTTCCTGTTGATAAGAGACTTTCCTTCGCAAGACAAACAAAGAAAAAGAATAAAGCCGCCATTTCAAACGGAAAAAAATGGACGGCAGCCATCTTGTTATTTTCCGGAGCTAACGCTGATAAAGGCGATTTATTAGTTTGATTAATTGGCTGGTAGTTTTAAATCCCCGAGTGACTTTAGAGCTGTAGCTAAAGCAGTGGTTTTTAATTGCATAAATACATGGAGTTACAAAACTCGTAATACAACCCGAAAACTGGTGAATTATATTTGGAGTCGAATGTGTAAGATAACTTAAAACTGAGCTTGGATTTTTTTTTTTTTTTTTTTCATAAAAGCTTTCATAAGTACCGCAGATTAAGTAAATTTGCACAAATTCTTATCACAAACCGTTTTTTTATTTTGTATTAATTATTACAGTATTAATTTGACTAAAAAAATTATATTTGATAACAATTTGCATAAAATTATTTAAGACTTTTTTCTGTGAGGTGGTCTTATGGAGAAAGTTTAGAACTTTAGAAGAGCTGATAATCTTAATCTCTGAGAAAGTAACCGCCGTAACCCTTAAAATGTACCATAAAGCTTGAGACATCCAAAATCGACGACAGCAGTGTATTACTGTTAGGTATTAAAACAACGGTGTTATAAAGATAATAGATACCTACCTATTTTAATGAAATAAAATTCATGTCTTTAGGCAGCGGTGGGCTGCAGGGGGATCGGAGGGGCTCGCGTGAGCCCCTTGTTAAATTTGACTTGGGCCGGCGAGCCCCTTGTTAAATTAAGAGAAATTAATATTCTCAGATCAAATCAGTACATAAATGCAATTTCAGTGGATGGTTCAAATGTATTATGAAACCTCAAACTTTGTTGCCTTTTGAAATTTCTCGAGAAATATATTTATTAGGGATGCGCAATAAAAAAGGGCCTGCCATTTTTTTGTCTATATGTATAGTGTAACAATTGCCTGCAATCGCCCTAACAATGCTTTAAAACGCCGACTTGTGACTTGACGACGCGTGTCTTGTTACATAATAATAATTTTGGATAATTTATATTTTTATTTAAAAACGCTGTGATGTGTGTTTGGTGTTGTTAATATTTTTTTGTCATAATATAGTAAAACATTTTTAATCAACATGAAATTTCTGCGCCAATCTTGGAACACTTCACTATTGAAATCTGAGGTAGGTAAGTACATTTGCAACTAATATTAAATATTAGATTTGTTGAATTATAAAATTTTCTACCGTAAAAAAACAAGTCATATCTATATTTTATCGTTTGGTTTGCATATTAAGTATTTTTAATTGTTTTTCATTATTATGTATTAGTGTTTTGGATAGTTAGAAACAAAATGATACACCTCCCCCCTCCCCCTCCCCACTCCACCCATCCCACGAAACCCCCCCTCCCAACAACCTCCCCCGCGAGCCCCTTGTTAAAAAATTGGCAGCCCACCCTGTCTTTAGGTCAATTAGTTTTTATTTTTATAGATCCTCAAAACTCGGGCATACCTTTTGCCCCACCCTGTATTAAATTTATGTAGGTTTATCAAAATAATAACATGGATAGGTGGGTGGGTAATTTAGCAGTAGTGTATATTCCCACAACACAAAACAGTTGATTTCCGAAAGGAAGGGTTAATGGATGGGGGTTTAGGAAACATTATTTGTTCCTGAAATTTTCCGCGTTGTTTGGATCCCATTGGAAGCGTACGCATGGGAAACATTTTCATTATAACGGCTAGATTGGCTCGCCACTCGATTTGACAGCCATTGTGCCGAGTTTCAAGTCGTGTCAGCTTTCACAAGTCACCGCCAGATGGCAAAATTAAATCTCACTTGCAAATGGCGCCGGGTTCCTTGTTTTCCCGCCCATTTACAATAGTCGGGACGCGAACCTAAGAATTAACTAGTAACGCGCATAATAGGTTATTTGAATTATACCTAATATTCATTCGCAATCGATCATGAAAATAACCAATTGCATACATGGTCTAAAAAAACTTGATATACAAGGGGGAAACCAGTGAATCATAGTAATATTTGGAGTCGATTTTAAAATTTTTATTTGACTTATAGTTTTCGAGAAAATTGAGAGAGAAGTCGATTTTTTAAAAATCTTCTGACAAATTATTATAAAATATAATCTATTTAGTCAAATTCACACTATGCTTAAGGAAAACACAGGCAAAAACTTAATTTTAACAATAATTCGTACAATTTTACTTTATCTACGGTACTTTTGAAAGCTTTGAAAAATGAAATTTTGAAATATGAACTTTTAGAAACCTTTTACGAGAAGATGAAAAAAATTTTGAAATTCAGATTAAAAAATCATATTACACATTCGACTCTAATTATGATGTAGATTCACCAGTTTTCAGGTTGTACTACGAGTTTTATTACTCCAAGTATAAAAAAATATTAATCTAAAATAAAACATTTTAAAACTAGTTTTTAAAAATCTTGCTATCAAAATAGAAGAGGATTATTTTTAATCATTACTAATGATGCCTATCTATTATATTTTATTATGATAGTATGCATCACTTGACCCTCGGCAGTTTCTCCATAAAATCCTTGATAAACAGTCCTGGATTTTCTCCTAGGAATTAAATTTTTACTAGAAAAATAATATTTTCACATGTTTTTGATATCGACCAGAAGCGTAGGTATTTGTATCAGGTATTGAGTGGTTAACGCGTTGGGCTGTGCATGAGGTCGCAGGTTAGATTCAATATGAAGTTTTATTTCACCTTGGACTGGCGCATTAGCGTAAATCTGATCATCTTGCCTTCTTCTAATAAATCATCAAGATTCGCTGTACTGATGTACCAATGCAGTGCCCTATGCACCATTGGGTGCGAATAAGGGAAAATATAAGCAGTGGTACACAAATAATATTTTCATATTAATATTTCACCTTAGACTAGTAATAAACCGTAAGTCTGATAATCCAACCTTCTTGAAATAAAATGATCAAGAGACACTGCACTAGGTGTACCAATGCAGTGCTCTATGCACCATTGGGTGCGGATAAGGGATAGTAGTAGTATACAAAGCCATTAAACAGGCAATCAAAAGATCGGTTTTCGAATTACGAAATCGAATAATTCCGTTATGAAAGTATGTTAGAACATCACTAATGATTAGTTTACGAGTGCTCCGGGTAGCAGGGCTAGCGTCTAAGTTTTAGTAATGCAATTAGATGGAGTGGCCGAGAACCGAGAATAATATGGCGTCGAGAGTTACAGGATTAAACGATGTATATTTATATAAACGTATGCATTATGTAACAGATACGGTAAAGGGGATTGTTACGTGTTCAGCGGCGAGAAAATAAAGAGAAAAACGAGTTGATCCGCGGGAAAATACAAAGAAAAAATGGTTCACGTGAAACTTAAAAAGCTTTTCTAAATGAATTAAATGTGAATACAACTACTGGTAATTTCATTAGATAATGGTAATGGCCTAACACAAAAGAAGTCAAAAGAATTCTTGAATACCGAATTTATCCCGATTGTACCTAATATGAAAACATTACAAATATAAGTATTCCTTCTTTTCAAAAAACAATATTAAATAATACTATTAGGTCTTCGAACCAGAATTCAAGTCATACAAAATTTTCAAAAAAGTATATGCTTCCTAGAGGTTAATTTCATAACATCTCTTACTATCGAATTCTACCGTCTAAAGACTCCAGCATTCAGACCAATACACGAAACGTACTGACGTAAATGTCTAGTGATTTGACGTAGGTGCCTGTTGATGACGTAGTGAGTGACGCAGTGGGTAACTAGACACCTCAGATACGGTAGTATTTTTCAAGTATGGAATGTCACTTCTCTGAAATTCTTGTTCGAAGTTTTAGGTACATAAAATGGTAAAGAATCAATCATTACAATTGAAAATTAACAAAATCACATATTGTTACAAAAAAAATAAAAAAATTGTGTAGCCTTTCTGTCATCCGGCGAAGGCGTTTCCCATTATTACTACGTATGCCTCCCGAGAGCCTTAAACCATGCTTGCCTATTTTACAAGGCATCAGGTTCTCGGCGTCCTGGCCGTCCACTGTTGACGATTTGTCGGCAGTTTGTGGGACGTGGACTTGACTTGGGAGGATGCACGGGAGCTAGCGGCCGATCGCTTGGCCTGGAGGCAGTTTGTGGATTCCATATGCTCCACATAGGGAGCGGTATATGGTATGATGATGAGCCTTTCAGTGCCGATTGCACTACTAGATGCGGATAAGGGAAAGAAGTAGTAGTAGAAGTACCTATAAGTAGGTAGGTACTATTATGTATTGAATAAACTAAGTTGAAGGCGAAGAAGTGGTTTATTGCACTATTTTTCATTATTATATTCATCGCGTAAAACTACCGAACTTTTTCTGATGCAAAAAGTTAATTACGACGCAGCGAGATGCTTTTGAAGGATGTTTAGTTTTCAAATGATGAACAATACAAAAGTTGTAGAAGTTTCTCGAAAGTTTCCCGACCGCCTGAAAGTTTCGCCATAGATTTTCGTCTGGGCTGTTCGTACTAGACGTTGGATGAAAATAATTAATTTCCTTTAAATATTCCATAAAAAAAACGATTAATCAAAAGCGACATCTAGGGATATCACGGTTGTCTAATAAAAATAAATTACAAGGTAAAAAAGCCGTTAAAAAGGGCTAAAAAGAAAGTTACTTCGTGTAGAAGGAAGAACGAAAAAAACTTTAGGAATTTGTATATTATAATGGTAGGTACCTACTACCTACCCATCTGACTTTTTGTGGTGAGAACATTGATCTAAGAACCTATATATGTATGTATAAGAGGATTCGGTAATAGAATATGGTGCTGAAAGCAGCTTATAAAGCTAGTGGATTCTTGACCAATCATGGTTTATTTTTTTACTGCAAAGTCGAAATTTTTTTAGAAAATTTGAAAAAAATCAACAACAAATATCAAAATCAAAAATATTTTGTTAGCGGAGGCTGAGTAGCGCAAACTTATTATAACCTACATATTGTCTCCTGCGCTTAAATATTCAGATTTCCGAACACGTACACCACACCCTACACACGTAGCACAACACAACATACACATAACATAACATCACTTTATATACTATTGTTTGCTCACTTCATGTCTTCAGAAATTTGTCTTGTACATTGTGTTGTCACGTAAATTGGTGTTATGTTGTATATATTACCTTAAATTGATCTTAGTTCATTGTACCTAACATATCACTGTGTGCACAACATTAAAACAAAAATAAATAAATGAATTACAGTTTCTGACAACGGTTGTGATGGTGAAAAATCATTAAATATACGTTTTCAAGTTTTTGAACGGCGTAATATGGTCCGAGAGGGATTTTCTATACCCCTATCTTCCTGGGTACTATAATAAAGAAAAACAGTAAAACAAAAATAAATACTAGTGACCTAGATAATAAAAGCTCTTGTCGACAGAGAAAGGTAACTATGTTTTTTTATTTGTGATCACAATGTTGTATAAAATCACAGAACGCTTACTTGACTCAACTTTTAGTCATCATTGTAATTTTGTTGTTGATTGCTTACGACGCCGACGCCATTTTGTAAACTCTACCTTGTAGTTAAAAGTGTATACAAGGCTTAATATTAATTATTAGCATATTGTTTTTCTTCGTTGTGCTTTGCGGATCGTTACGAAAATACCAAAAATTAATTAGCTATTCACGCGTGATTTCGGGAACAAACAGCGGTCCTTTTTGGGGCCGTTTCTTCCGAACTTCCGTCATAAGAAAAAGTCGCGTATATTGATAATTTAAGGTAGGTATTTTAAGGGTCGTAGCATAGTCCGCCTCGTAGCATAGTGGTAGCGCATTTGGCTACCGTGCCTGAGGTCGCGGGTTCGATTCCCGTAGGGGGTCAACATGAAATATTTATTTACATGAGATTTTCATATTAATATTTCATGTGTGATACCTTGGACTGGTACTGAAGAGTAAGACTGGTCATCTTGCCTTCATGTTATAAAATGATCAAGATACACTGCACTTAGTTTACCAATGCAGTGCCCTATGCACCATTGGGTGCGGATAAGGGAAAAGTAGTAGTATTTTAAGGGTATTATTAATTCCATGGCGTTTGTGAGACATAATTTGATTGTTTAAACAAAAAAAAAACGTAATTGGAAACATGAAAGTATTTTTGACTATTTTTTCCGTATAAATGCACGAAATTATCATAAAAACGGCGTACCTTATCATTCCTAGAAAAGTAACAAGGTAAAAACGATTATTTTACTTTAGTTTTTTTTTCAGCATAGTGGCAGAGATTGAGTCTCCATATTCGTTATGGGCGCCATAATTTAAATTTACAAGTTAAAGGGGCGAAAAAGAAAAAAAATGGTACCAATCCATGGATGTTTTATTGCGTAGGTATTTAAACAAAAAAAAATTTGAAACCAAATGTCTGAAAGGCGTCCTTGCACGAAGATGCATTTTCGGAGGGGCTTGATGAAGTTACTCATCACTGTCTCTAATATTTCCCTTCGAATTTATGCGTTCTTACGTTATTTAATTAATTCACTATTCACTCATTTCCATTAAGAAGACCTATTTTAAAAATTTAAAAAATCCAATTATACCAAAAAAATATAATAATTTATAACTGCATGCAAAACTTGAAAGCGGAAACTTTTGAATGGCGTTTTCTCAATTCCTATAATTTATTACATAAGTGACTTTTTCTTATGGCGGCAGAATAAACATAATTCCAAAGTAGAGTCCAAAAAAGACGGAAAGAATCATAGAAAAAGGACTCCATTTTGTGTCGTTTCCCCCCCCCCCCTCCATTTTGTGTCGTTTGGCTTTCTGTCTATCTGCTGCGCGATGTGGCCGTCTATAATTTATTTTAATATATACGCTATAAATCTTCGGAAACGCTTTTTAAATTTTCAAGAGGCGAATTTTGTATGTATCGCTCGCTTCGCGTTCGCATAAATTTTAAATGGTTGTCCCTCAATTTATTTATATTGTATTTTTAGCTGTTTTTGTGATTTTAGTATTTGAAGGAATAGCGTGAAATTTACAGAGGAATTACTGAAATAAACAATTTATTCATACTTTTATATAAATCACAACAATTATAAACACCAATTCTTTTGGTAACGCGGAGCAATATAAATATATATAGGTAGGTATAACCCTATGTAATATTATATTTATTTTTCCATATTAGGTAAAATGGTAAAAGATATAAATTCAGAAAACTTTCATAACCGATTACAATAATTTGAAAACACGTAACAATAAAATAAAAACATATTAGAAAAATAATATTAATAAACTATTTATAAATTAATTTGTCCAACACTAGAATTTCCTTTTTTGTCCTTTTATTTTTGACAGTATAAATTGTACGCTATACTTAGAGTATAATTTTCAATGTATTTCTAAGTTCAAACACATTTTCAAGCACAGTTTTATTTGTCCTGACAATCTGACTCCGTTAGGGAGTCGCATTGAATCACGGACTCCCTACTAGAGTCAATTTGACACCGAACAGGAAATTGCCGCACATCCGCTTCCGTCCCCACGGCGTCACATCCCGAATTCCCGTTTTCGGTCCGTGGATCCTGGTGACTTCCTTGTTCGGGATCTTCGTGAATAATTGAAGTCCTTAAAATACTATTTTCCTAAAAAATATATTAGTTTATTTTTACTACAGTGAAAAATTCTTCTTGCCCGCAGTAAATGATTTATTTAATAATGGACTTGTGAATCGGATAATAAATAACAGAGATATTATAATAATTTAAAGTTTAATTTTTGTAAAGATTTCGTATAATGACACCGAACGTATGGGAAAAAATATAAACGATTGTATCTCGCTTATTAATTGTCCGATTTACAAACGAATTGCACTGACAGTTTTGGAATTTTTGCTTTATTATTCTGCATTTACAGAAAATTTTGGTTAACAATCCCATTTAACACTTTATTAACCATTAGGGTAGTGTATATCGCACCATGGATTCTAATCTACACTAATTCAAAATTGTCAACTTGAGGAAAATAGCAAATATTTATGTGGTTTTATTTCGGCCCCGTTTCATTTAAACCCGGATTTTTAAAACTTTACAATCTGAATTCTCGACAAATTAGGACTTAGTGCAGTATAGTATTCATTGTGCGATATGTATGTACAAGGGCAGGCTTTTTGCAAATTATTGATTTATTCAATAATTTACGGTACAAGTGCCTTTTACATTTTTTCATTAAACACCAAAAGAACATATACTAAGAACATGTAACAAAATCGATGTACAAGCGGGAAACCAGTGAATCTACATCATATTTTGAGTCGATTTTGTAGAATAATTGTTTTTTATTTGACCCATAGTTTTAGAGAAAATTGAGTACGAAGTATTTTTTTTTTCGATAAATTTTTGCAAATTGTTATCAAATATCATGTTTTAAAGTCAAATTAATACTATCCATTAAAAAACAGCAATTTAAAATGAATTTGTGCTGCTAATTACTAAATCTGCGTTAGGTAGGTACTTACGAAAACTTTTATGAGTAAAAAACTTTTTTTTTCAATCTATATTCAAAAGTTATATAATACATATATTCGACTCCAAATATGATGTCAATTCGCCCAGGGTTTTTAATAAATTATATGAATATTATAATATTGAAAAGGTAACACAAACACTCTACCTAAGTAACACTTTAAAAGTGACATAAATTCAGAAAAAGCTTGTTTCGCTTTAAATTTAAAAAATGAAGAATCTTCGTTCAGGTAGATCCTAAGTACCTACAATATTAGTGTGTAAATACGTTATGTTATTAGCACAACTTATAAAGCGCCGTTTACGTAGGAAATATAAAATAAATTAAAAAGTCTTTATCAAAGTTTCAAAATTTCGGTTGCATTTAATTTTATTTCAATTAACCACGTCTCCACGCTTACTTTGAGCAACTATTAATCGATACCGGAGCGATACAGAAACTTGTTAAACTATTAAATGTGTTAAAAAGATATTCGTTTAACTTCAGAATCGCGACCCCATCAGGTCCATTTAACCCGTTCACGGCGGGTAATTTTTAATATCACCTTCGAGATTGCCTGGGAAATTGAAAACTGACAAAGTATCTATCGCGTCGTATAGCGTGATGGCAGTTCTCAGTCGATTATCCACGAGTCGAGAAAGTTAATAGGGGCAACGCCATCAAAGTGTTAATGACACATTTCAGTCGTTCGACTAGGCAGTTAATGCAATTATTTTGACAAAATGGCGGCGTAATTATGCTGCCAGGATCGAAAACTACCTGTTCTAAATTGTTTTTCGCTTATAATATTAGACAGCATAGCTTACCTGTTCTCTATTTACAGCGTACAAAATTAATGACTTGGATAATTTTTGTCATAAACGATGGTAAGTAGATATTGCTAAAACTACGATGAAATATATAAGTGAATTATAAATTAAATATTCCCATTGTAAACATAAATTATAACTTTTTAAATAACTTTTTGAATATACAAACATTAGAAAATAGAAGAATATTAAATGATTTGCTCTTTCTGTTCAAAGTATTAAAATCTATGTTTGATTGTTGTCAACTAACAAAAATTTAATTAGTATACGAGTGCCTGGTCGAGTTACCCGTAGTAATGCACTATTTTACTGTAGCCAATCATCGACCAATTACAGTGTTAACTCACCGATACGAATGCACGCACGCTAACTGGCTAACAATATTGATGTTTTCAACACAAATCTAGTGCATTTTAGGGAACAATGTCTGGATGCCATCTCTGGCGGTAATGAATAGCTACCAACTGTGTAATGATATAAAAATGTCTATGTAATAGCCGTATGGGCGTAAAAACAATAAAATAAAATTGATTCATTCCGGATTAGAATCTCTAGGTTCGAATCCCACTCCAGCACAACTTGTTTCCTGCTTTCTGACACAGTTATTTCCGACTATTTGAAAGCAGCCCGAAAAGGAAATATTTGAGTATATCATAAGAACTCAAATGTTTCTTTTATTTTTAATAAAAATAAAAAAAAAAAATAAAAAAAAACAAATAATAAAGTATTAAAGGTAAATCGCTGCGACTTTAGGACTCCAATTTATTATTTATCGTATGTTGCTGCGGGACATGGGACAGTTTGCCAACTGCACAAGAAACTGTACAGTTTTCTGTCCGTATAAAGTGCGCTTAAGACTTATCTTGCCTTTATGTAACAAATGATCAAGATTCACTGCACTTGGCGAACCAATGCCCTATGCATCATTGTGTGTGCGAAAACGGTAGCAGTAGAAGTTAAAAGAAGCATACAAGACAAGACGGTCGCAGATGTCTATTTGATACGAATAGCATTAAATCTTAGCAAAGCATTGAAGAAAATTGAAATTTCCGAAGGGATGCTTTTAGGTTTCGTTTAAAAGTAAAAAGAATATTGCTGATAATTGATAAGTGCTATTGTACAATAATTTCTTTGCTGAAATTTGAAAGGCTTTTAGCAGAATGGTATAAAGAATTCATTTCCTTATTCGTGCTGTCTTGTTTACAAAGAATAAATGGTTTGAAAGCAGATTTCGATTTTTTAAAAGAAAATAGCAGTACTTTAAATGTAATGGAATGTATAAGGCAGTTCATACAAAAACTCGCCTCATCTGCCTTATTGTGATTTACAAATTGAAAAATTAACAATATTTTGAGTGTGTCAAAATACAAAACTGGTTGTTATCCATGATGGGCTTACATAAAATTTCAATTGACATCTTAAATGAGACGAGATTATGTATTTTTCACTTCATTACTTTTATAAATAATAAAAGCTCTTGACTTAATTCAAATTGACATCTCCACAAAGGCGAAAAGTTTGGAATGGATTATGGTTATATATTAAGGGAACCACATCGAAAACATCCAGATTTGAAAAAATCACTATAGATTTTTGTAATTCCACCGGGAACCTTCGTGTCGTGTATCCATCATCTTAGCATCTAAACCATATCACTATGAAGGCAGGTATTTAAAACACTTTTAAAAAAATGGATAAGACGTCTTGTGCAACAATCTGTCTCATATTCCGCACCTTTCTTTACAACCCCTATCCCTTGTCTAGACTACAATGAAGTTAGCATTGAAGCAATCTGCTGAAGTGTTTGTATTTTACTATGTGCCGAATGTAAGCGTTACAATTAGGCTAAACCGTAAAGAACTACTTAGCATATAAATCGTTTTTCTAAAACTTTATTTTTACAACGATAGAGCTCACACGAAAGAATCCATTTCCACCAAATAACGCATTTCGATTTTCAACATATTTCACTTTGTGATAATGGCCCACAATTTAGACTAAAAATTCTCCTACTACTACACTCCCTTATTTGCACACAATGGTGCATAGGGCACTGCATTGGTATAGCCAAGTGGCAGTGAATCTTGATAATTTGTTACATGAAAGCAAGATGATCAGTCTTACGCTTCAGCGCCAGTCCAAGGTATCACGTATGAAATATTTTTAGGTGGAAATCACGTTCAAATAAATATTTCATATTGAGCTCCTTCGGGAATCGAACCCGCGACCTCATGCCTGGCAGCCCAACGCACTACCGCTACAGTACAAGGTGGACTGAGGCAAGGCGGTGAGTCTGAGAACAGTGGAGTGAAAATATTATGTACTTAGGTAACTAATTTAGTTTTTTCTAATCCCAATATTAAACATATAATGTTTTATTGATATCCCGACAGAGACAGAAAAACTCTGAAAACGAATATGGGTTATCTAAAGCGTTTTACAGGGCTTATGACCCTGTCATTGGCTGGTTAAGTGGCCACTTATGTCACTACAGCATTCCCCATTCCGCCCATCATCTGACAACCATTTATGACAAACTTTTGAAACTACCATATATATTAAAATTGTACAGAAGCCTCCACATTTGAGTTTGTTTTTCGACATTTTTTCTCTCTGGTGAAATATGTTGAGAAGGTTGTTAAGCATTTTTGGCAATCAATCTTTATTGGTGTGGGTAAGGCTCATCGAGCTTTATTACTTTCTAGAAGGCGCCTGAAGATGTCTCTCCCAATTTTGTATTGCTCTTATTTTAACCAGTAAATATATATATTTACAATATTTTGAACGTATACAAATACTTGTAGACAAATAACTGGATTATACCCATTGCTGGGCTGATATCAGATATCAGACCCAGCATGGGTATAATCCAGTAATTTGTCTACAAGTAATTGTATACGTTCAAAATGTTGTTGATATAATGTTTTTACCATTGAGCTACCAAACAGGTTCAAACATCAATGTATTTTATACCTTTATTATAAAACTTTTGGTATTATCTTTAACAAAAGACATAATACATTGAAATGATCAATCTTCAAAAACCTTAGAGGATATTTTCTTCTCTGGTTATTTTAATATGAATAATTTTTCCTTAGGTAACTTTCGAAACATTTTTACGAGAGTTTGAGGTTGTTTTTTAACAACACTTTTTCAAACTCTGAGATAAGAAAAATGAGCTGTATATTTCATATCAATATAAAATCAATAACATTGTGTTTGAAAGTTTTGCGTGTTTTTAACATGAATAAAAAAAGGGATATAAAACAAACACTGTGTAGATGCTGAAATGTTTTGCAAATATTCGAAACATTTTTGGTTTATATTTTGGTCTTAAACCTAACCTAACCTAAACCTAACCTCAAAACTTGTTTTTTTGTACTTAAATAAATACAACAACATTGATGGTTGACCTACAAATTATTTTATTTGGCCAAACAAATTTTTAAACTTTGTTTTACATCTATCAAATTTGACAAAGAAAAAAACATATAAGACATGTTTATTACACGAAAAATCATGTGAGGTTGTTGATGAAATTATTTTGTTAAATTCTTGAAAAATCTACAAACTGTCCACCCATCGGTATTCAATAAAAGAACGGAATATCTATCTTTGAAGCGAAAATTTACACATTAAAACAATCAATATAAATATGTTTGTTGGAGTAGGGGGTTGCCCTTAATTCTACTTCGGGGATAATGTTAAATATAAAAGATAAATATTTTATCGACAATAATTATTATTAATTAATAAAAATTAATGTTTAAGGATGAACGAAAAATGAAGAACTGGTATATTTGTGCATAATGTCTTCTACATTACCGTTTTTTATGTTAGCTTTTATAACGATTTAACAACCATAGGATTTTTTTTTGGTTTAGGTGATCCAATTCCTATTAAAATACGAAATCACGAAAAATGCTTAGTAAAATAGCAACACTATTATACATATATGAAAACCAATTAATGAAGTATTTTCAAAAGTATCTAAAGACTTTATATTTACTGGACTATTCGAAACATACTTTTAATTGTGGTTTTCTGTGCCACTTTAGCAAGTAAATATGTCGCACCATGACTGCATTAAGTCTTAATTGGTCGAAAATGAACTGAGAATACGACGTTACAGCCCACACCGACCGCCACATTATTTCTGTCCAAGTAACATGCTTTTGTTTCTTTTCCTTAGTTAAAAAAAATAAATTTAAATGAAACAGCACTGAAATAATATTGCGATTTCCTAAATGTTGATTTTTTGAGTTAATGCAGTTTAGAATTCACGGTGCGATGTATTTATTTAATATGAATAAACGCGTAAAACTGAATTTGAGCCTTTGAGTTTTCATAGTAAGCTTTCCTTTGATGTAAACGGAAGTATTAAAAGAAAATGAAATGAAAACATTGTTTTGCTGCAAGATACGAGTCGTCGTGAAACTGTATTAGTAAATTTAGAGCTTTGATCTCGTTCAAATGAATGGAAATTACTTAAGAATTTTGTGTTTATTTATGATGTGTATCTGATGTGTACTTGTGTATCAATGCAGTGCCCTATGCATCATTGGGTGCGGATAAGAGAGAGAAGAAGTAGTTTCTTTTACCTTTCTTTACTCTTTCCCTTATCCCAACTAGTGGTGCAATCGGCACTGAAAGGCTGATCATCATCATCATACCATATCCGCTCCCTATGTGGAGCATATGGAATCCACAAACTGCCTCCAGGCCAAGCGATCGGCCGCCAGCTCCCGTGCATCCTCCTAAGTGAAGTCCACGTCCCGCAGCTCTCTGACGCAAACTGCCGACGAATTTTCAACAGTGGACGACCAGGACGCCGAGAACCTGATGCCTTGTAAAATAGGCAAGCGTGGTTAAGGCTCTCGGGAGGCATACGTAGTATATGGCCTAGCCAGCCGAAACGCCTTCGCCGGATGACAGTATATACCAAGGGTTCCTGTGTCCGTTACCTCACCTCTGTGTTCCTTACAAAGTCAAACCACCGCACATCTAAAATTCTTCTAAGACACCTATTCTCAAAACTCAGAAGTCTGCTATCTTGGGCCCTGGTTAGGTGCAAAATTTACTACGACTAAAAAATATAAATATTTACTTTTTACTTATATCCCTACAGAGATGAGGTAGAATTATTTCAAATTCAGGAATATGGATATTCGAGCGTTCACCGGGCTTATGACCTGTCATTGGCTGGGTTAATTGGCCACTTTATGTAGGTACTACAACATTCCCTATTCGCTTATTAGCGAATATCCACACCAGGTAACATTTTTGATTTTGTATTTATGCTACGAATCAAGAATCATCCACCAGCGAGTTGAACGCGCCATCTATGCATTGATATTGAATTTAAGTATTCTATAAGCAGATTACTTTATTTTTATGTAGTTAAGACTCTTCTGACGAGTTAAATTAAGTACTAGTAATCGCCTGCAGATTACTAGTACTTAACAATCCAGATTTGTGTGCAAGTATTTGAACTTTATGTTATTGTAAAGTCTTAACATACGTTGTAATGAGTTGAAAAAGGCTGTATTGTTTTGAAACGTTGGTATACATAAATGATGTGTTCTTAAGCGCCAACTAAGGTTGTACTCTCCAAATAAAATGTAAAGTCAACTTTGCCGTAAAGACCACCATAAAGAAAAAATAAGTAAGCGATTTTTCTCCTGACTTTCAGCTTAACTACGCCGAAGAGCTTTAGTCATTTTTGTTCATTAAAAGTTACGATATTTTCTACTTTAACGCCAGCGATAGCGGTATAATATAAATGATTAACTCCAATCTTCAGATAGGTTCTAGTGCCTACGCCTACGTAACGAAGTGATCCGACTGAAGCGGCCCGCATAATCGCATTAGTCTAAGCTGATCAGTTTCAACCAACCAGGAATGTATTTCTACAATCGACCAATACAACTAATCCAACCGGTAACCAATCATGAATACCAATAAATGTAAGATTTTTTCTTAAGATCTTTTGCTGTCGATAAAAATATAATCGACTAATTATTTTATTTCATGAAAATGCTTAAAGCAACATTAGAACCGGTGTGTGTAACCTTAAATCTTAATAATTTATTTGTGATCAGTCTAAAATCAGTCTGAAAGGGAAAAACCGCATCAAAATTTGAAATGAATATTTATTATTGATATCTCAAAAGAGACAGAGAAGCTCTGGATACGAAAATGGATTATCTAAACATTTACTGGCTTCCCTTAGTCTGTTGAGTCCAGCAAGGGTATAATTCTAGTAATTTGTCTACATGTATGTGTTACGTTTACGAATATTATGTATTTTTGAAAACATGTTCAATCGCATATTAAGGACTAACAAATGAATTACAAAATTTTGTATGAATTTAAAAAAAATAAATTGTAAAGACAACTTCAGGTAACTCAGAAATCCACTTAATTTTTCAATTTTATAAATTTGATTTAATTTACGGACTTAAGTCCATTTCAAACATAAAATTATTCAAACACATATATATGTATACAGGTACAATTAAATTAAGATACAATCAACGAAATAAAAGCTAGGACAAAATTGGAAGGATACATTAATTCTACTTACTAAATACATAATATAAGACATTGTATAATTCGAGTCATGAAATCGTTAATGCTTTTTTACTGAGTAACACGACATGGTTTAAAAAATCAATATATTTTATTTGACGAGCAATTAAAGAAATAAATAAAAATACACAAGTTGAACATGTTTTCAAAAGAAAACAAGTTAATAGGTATATAATCTTTCCATCTCGTGGTGAAGTGGTAACGTGTATCGAAACAGTGGATGAGATCACGGGTTCGATTTTCGAGGGTTATAAAAAAAATGCTTATTAGTATATGGTGCACCAATGCAGTGTTCTATGCCTTGTATGTGAACTATTACTACACTTTGCGCGGGTAAGGAAAAGTAGAATTACCTATACAATTTTTCTAGGAGAAAAACAGGTGGGTTTATCGACGGCGGAAGGTAACTCAGTTATCTTCCCATTTATCGTTTTCCATGATCGGGCGCCTGGTCACCTGGGAGATAAACCAACCCACAAGTCGATTACACGAGCCATCGTGATCGGGGGCTAAACCGCACAAGAGAAGAGCAATTATTTGTTGCTACTACCTACAAAACAATGGTGTTTTGTGTTAAGGGCGTGATGCCATGAGACATTATACAATAGGAGATCCAAGGTATCACACGTGAAATATTTTGATGTGAATATCACATTTATATAAGTATCTCGTATATATTGACCCGTCGTGAATCGATACCGCGACCTCGTGCATGGCGGCCCAGTACGCTACCATTTCACCACCGAGGCGGTCTAATGATTCAAGCGAAAATTAAAATTAAATTTCTAGATTTCAAAACAGGAAATGAATAAATAATTTCATTCCATGACATCCCGGAAACGGAATTTCCGTAAATCGTCACGTATCCCGATGTAAAACGGATATTTACGTTTTTACGTCGCCGCGTATAGGAATAACGTTACGTGGAAATACGTCTGTTCTGCGGGTCGCCATTGGCTCATAACGTAGTAAACGTAATTTTACGTCGCGGATTTACGGTGCCGCTGACATCAATACTAATCCCATTTGTAACTTGTAACGGTTTTACGTTTTGACGTCAACATGTTTACTTGGATTTTCTGTATAATTTAAAAGTTTCGCGTGTTATAGATTTGATCATAATTTTAAATGTACCTATTTTTCAATCTATCTCTTTCCCTTATCAGCTGCCGCCCTTTGTCTGCATCGTAGCATAGTGGTAGCGCATTTAGATACCACGAGGTCACGGGTTCGATTCCCGTCAACATGAAATATTTATTTACATGTGATACATGAAATTTTCATATTATGATCAGTCATACTCTTCAGTCCAAGGTGTCACACTAAAAAGCATCTACACTAGAAATTTCAACCCAGAATATTCTAAACTATTTCTCCCTTCATACAAAAACGCTATCTGCTGTCACCACCACGGCCGCCTTCAGGAAGTCGTTTTCAAGACTGTTATGAAATATTATCCAGTGCCTACCTGTTCAAGTATATAATATAACTACCAAATAGTAATAAATAAATGATTGTGTGGGTCAAAATATACATTTACAATTGACATCTCAACAGATACAAGAATTTTTAAAGGGAATATGGATATCTAGGTTTTTCCAGGGCTTATGACCTGTCATTGACTGGGTTAAGTGGCCACTTGATGTATTACATAACATTCCCCATTTCGCCTAGTATTTGCTACCTAAACGGGTATTTTTGAAGGGGTGGTGGCCCAGTAGGTAGCGTCGCGGTCTTTTAGTCCAGAGATCGTCGGTTCGAATCCCCACTTCGACACGACTCGATTCCTATTTTCACGCACAAGCCGCTTAAGCTTTATTGAAAATAGTATTTACAAATTGAAATTTGTGCAAATATCATGAGATTGCATTGATTTCTTTTTTATGAAAAAAAAAAAAAGTTTGCCAATTATCAGATTCCAGTTTTTGTCTACCTGCAAGTATTTGGACACATTCAAAATTTTGTTTACAAAATATAATAAATTGAGTTTTAAATATAATTAAAAACATAACAATATCCATATCTCAAGATGAAAGGCTTTTCCACCTCTGTTTTTATATCTAAAGAAAATCTAAAAAAAAAACGTTTTCTATTATAAAATGTAGATATTATGTATTATTTTTCTGCTTTCAAGCCGTTGTCCACTTTTAGGTCTCTATTTTTGTTTATGTGAAGACACAGTACATGAAAAGTTTTCGGTTTCCAAGTTTCCGGGATTGTTCTACGGGAAATATCTCCAAGAACTTTACACCGGAAATGAACCCGGAGGGTGGAATGTCACCCCGTTTTACAGCCTCCGTCGAGGCTCACTTCGGCAAAGATCGGCAAAGTTCGGAACGGCGGATCCCATAACAGGAAAATGTTGTCGCATTGCAGGTTATACTAGCGCCATTCGGTTTTGATTTTGAACAGAAAAAAAACGTACAAGTATTGAAAGCTTCATAACAAATTATTATTATTTTGATCTCTGGATTTCCGAGATTACAAAGTCGTTGAATTGAAATGTTACATTTACATAATTAACTAATTAACCGTCACACAGTTTCATTGAAGAGGTATCTTTTTAAAATATTACATACAGATTCCCAGAATGCGTAATTACCCTAGTCTGCTAAAGTTACAGGTAATAATGATGTCAACCACTAGGAGCTTAGGTTAAACAGTATACTTAATTGTAAAGCGCAATTGAGGTGATTTTTCTTATTCAATTATGATTGTTTTTATTATTATTATAGTGGGAACAAAATAAACTGAATTTAAGTAAAAACTTATACGAATATAGCGTATTCAAATAAATGTTTTTTGTTTTAATGATATTTTTATACACAAAAGAGAAATTGTTAAACATTTTATTTATTCCAAAATCATACAATGACATAACGTGTTTAGAAGACAACACGCAAATACTGAACTACTTATCCTACTACTCTCCCTTATCTGCACCCAGTGGTGCATAGAGCACTGCATTGATACACTAAGTGCAGTGCAAATAATGAACAGACACAATTAAAGTGAACAATATGCATTTAGGCATACAGATGCATTTTTTTATTAAATTAACCACCTGAACACGCAAGGAGGTCTTATAACAAAGGGAAGCAAACACCCAGGCTTGAAAAAAAATATTACTTTTTATTTTTGTGTTCTCACCGGGAATCGAACCTGGAACATCCGTATCGTATTAAAATTTTTACACCAGATTTTTCATGGTTAATCCTCGGTGTAGGCGTAATTTTTTTTTCTTAACTCAACTTCTAACATCATTTAGAATGTATACAAATACTTATATATAAATACAAATAAATGTATATAAATGTATACAAAAATATACAATAGTTGTATACAAATGTATATAAATGTGTATATATATCAATAATAACTTAACTTCGTTTATCAAACACAAAAAGCTTAGTAAATAGTGTTCGTCTCGTAGTGTAGCGGTAGCGCGTTAGGCTGCCTTGCATGAGGTAGCGAGTTCGATTCCCGATGGGGTTCAATACGAAATATTTATTAAATGTGAATTTTACACAAAAACTTTTAATATGTGATACCTAAGATTGGCGCTGAAGCGTAAGACTGCACTAGGTGTACTAATGCAGTGCCCTATTCACCATTGGGTGCGGATAAGGGAGTGTAGTAGTAGACTTCATTCATTTATTTTTTCAAACTGATCACTTATATTCTTAGTTAACTAAAACTAACTAACTATCACGCCATTTCCGCGTAAGGGTAGGCAGAGAGGATAGAACGCCATACCACTCTGTCCTGACAGACTTCCTTTTCTTCCTCTACATTCATACATCTTCTCATGCACATAAGCCGATTATTCCGACTTTTCACATGTCCACTTTCAAGTACTTGTCGTACTTGGTAATGCCAAGTTGTCTTTCTTGGCCTTCCTCGGCTTCTACATCCAGGCACACTTGCATTTAACCTTCTTTTAGCCGTTCTTTCATCACTCATTCGCTCCACATGACCAAACCATCGTAAGAGCCCTTTCTTAATTTTGTCGATAATTAGTTAATTCTATAAAATCCATTATATTGTTCTTTCAAAAATAATATTCTTAGTTGAGGTGGTAAATTAAAAACATATATATTTAATTGCATATTCAAAAGTTTTTTAATTGCAAGACGATGGTTAAATTTAAAAAGCGTGAAAAATTGATTGCCTTAACTTTGAAACGAATAAATTACTTTTGATGTAACTTTTGTGAAAATCCCATCAAAAGATCATTAGAACATTAGGGTGCTTTAATATTATTCAAATTTATAACTAACCCAGTTGTAATTCGAGTTTATGAGGCGATAAGCTATTTCATGGATACTAAAAGGCTACAATAAAGCTGCAATGAAATTTAAGATAAAAATATGAAGTAAAAAAAAAAAAAGCACTAAGTAATATCAGGTAAATTGCATTCATACTACTTACTTAAAGCTTGGAAATATCTTTATATGTATAGGTACGTAGGTAATTTATACTTTATTTTATCTTACTCTATTTTTTTACTTTATTTATTTACGGGCATGTAGCCCATTTAAACACAATTACATATTATTAATTGGGAAGTGTGTTTACAAGAGACAGAAATGTGGATAAGGACATTGAGAGAAGGGTTAGTGCCAGAAACAGAGTTAATGGTGCCTTGAAATCGATAGTGGCAAATAAGAACTTATCGAAAGAAGCAAAATTGGCAGTACACAACGGAGTTCTCGTACCAACCCTTGTGTATGGTTAGAGAAGCGTGGTGTTAGAAAAAGAAAGATGAAAGTGGACTAAATTCTGTTGAAATGTGATCTCTCAGGCGAAGTCGAGGATGGTCACTTGTGTCAGCAGCGATGGTGCGTCAATCATGCCATTCGGAAACTTAAATATGAATATGGAGTCACTATTAGTTTTAAGTTTTTGTAGCCTAGAGATTCTAATCATTGACTCCATATCTTTATGAGTGTAACTCTGTCCAGGCCAATCATCCATGCTACTTTTTTTGTGTTGTACCGATTCGATATTTATGATTGATTCGGCCCGTTTAAAAAGGATACCAGTTTACAGTAGCATATTCTGTAAAAGGGGAAACTGAAAAAAAATTGTGTCTTTACTGTATGAGCATCTTAAACAAAATATCATCATCATACCATATGCGCTCCCTATGTGGAGCATATGGAATCCACAAACTGCCTCCATCCAATAACAAAATATACATTTTTAAATGTTACACAGCAGGTAGCCAAATTAGAAACAAAAACGAAAAAGAAAATACATACGAATATTCAATTTGGCAAGAAAATCTATGCTAAGAAAAAATACCTCTATGGCGCTAATATAACGATGAATATGTTTTGGTGATAAATAAGGAGCTTTTCCTCAAAGTTATATACAACGAACGTTTGTTCGATTTTGACTTTTTCATTGAAAAAAATTTCTCTCGGCCCCTAAAGCCACAGTAAAAAGATTGTAAATAAATATATGAACAAATATTGTAGGCGGTAAAGAAGCTTTTTTCGAGGCTATAAATCGGCAATTTTATTTTAGAGACTCCATCTGTTTCGAGTGGGTCCCGATCTTTTACTGTAATACATTGCCCGACTGTGACACGGTACAAACTCCTCACACTTAAATACATGTAAAATTATACTTATACATAAGCCCTGAAGATGGACACTGCAATGTGATACGCAACACAGAGCCCACAAACACGGCATAATAACCCTGAAAAACATAGTCTGTGTGCTCAAAATGTTGAAAAAAGCTATAATAAAAATAAGGGATATTAATGATCTACTTCATATCCGCATTTCGCCTATCAAATTGGCTTGATTAGAAATTACGAGTGTGTTAGAGATAAAAGGGTACGTACATACTTACTTACCGAGCTTGTTCGGGTCAAAATTTTATGACTTAACCATGACCCGAGTAGAAAAGATAACACAGCAAAACGGCTGCTTGTAGTCGAAACACAGTAACCCACCAAAAGCAAATTTTTAAAATTAAAAAAAAAACATATTCTATATTACTTTACGAATTCCCCATGGGAGAAGCGAATTGATGGGTTGTGAGCTTCGTCGAAGTCATTTGTTGGGATTATCCCGTCACTCATTTGCACTGAATATTTATATATAAAATATGTATGCCAGGTAATGAGGTGCGGCGTTCTATCCTCTCTGCCACCCCTTCGGGAAAATGGCGAAATGTTTTCTAAGAAATGAAACGTTTTAGTTCTTACGATATACTCAAATATTTCAATTTTGGGTCTGTTTTCAAACAGTAGGAAATAACTGAGCCAAAAAGCAGAAAACAAATTGTGCTGGAGTAGGATTTGAACTAAGAGATTCCAATCTGAAATCCTCGACTTTGCCACTAGTGATCATAATGGTTATAAATATTTGTTAGGTAGTGATAAATATTTGGTGTTTCAAATTTGATTATATGATTATACAAACAACCATTTTTTTATTGGGGACTATTATAAACATAACATGTATTATAAAACTTCCATAGAATTGTATGTGTACTTTGATGACTTAAAAAAAAAAGTGGGCATTTCGTTATGTTTTTTCAACAGAATTATTACAATAGATAATTTTCTTAAATTTCTAACGCTGATTTTAGGTTCAATCTTTATGTATTTTCTGTGTGAAAAAAAGGTTCAAAATAATTGAAATATGTGGATTACTATGTTTTACCTCTAAAGAGCCAAAAGCGCCCTTATCACAAAAGGGCGATGCTCACACCTAATATGAAAATTTATGTTACAATAATTACCATAGAGATAACCGTGACGTATACAACATTTATAATTCTGCCGTAAACGGGGAAAATTATTACCAAAGATGGCGGGTTATTCCAGAAACGAAACAAAACTGAGTTTTGAATGGTGAAATGGAGATAAAATTTGAAAGGGTCAGCCATTTTATATTTTATTTTGTGGTACGAATATCGGAATCGAAGTTTTATGATTTTATTTCGGGATTTGCATAATCGAATGTGTGTACCTAAGAACATGGTGAATTACATATTCTTAGGTTTGCGCGATAGTGTAGAGGATAGTCCGTTAAGGTACCTAACCTACCATTCATAATGTTTTAAGTTCGATAATTATTTTTATAAATAAAAAATGATAGAATGATTTAGTAAAAGCTTTAGTAAAAGCTCTTAAGATACGAATATATTATAATTTTTTTTAATATATCTAAATATTTTTAACCGACAGTACAAATCATTTAAGAAAACATAAAAAACAAACAGAATAAACTAATGAAAAGTTTTCGAAAGTAGAGTAAACATAGGTAGAAATATTACTAGATTTAAATTATACATAGACTTATGGAAGAAGGTATGGACATCTTCGGAAGCTCCGTAGACGGGTTCAAGAAAAGGTTGTTCTTGAGATATTTGTGATCACTCTTGCTTTTATATTTACTTAATCATTGTGTGTGTGTCACTCAATTAAGCACGATGTGAACAATTTTAAAGGGCAATTGGTCTACCTAGGTATATTTTTAAATATTTTTTGTATTATATTTAGTATCCTTTTGTCTGTTACTGTTCCTAACAAAATAAAATAGAAAAATAAAATAAAAGACTTAAATAAAATTATAAAAAATAGATCAAACTAAACAAAATGTGATTTCACTCGGAAAGCCAACGCCGCACGTAACACTATGGTTATTCTCAAATTAATCTATATTTAAATTATTTAATGATTTAGATATGTTATTGTGCGGGACCAGCTTATTCTTGGGCGCGTCACCCTGATGTGAAAGAAAAATCAGATATTAGTGATATCCCAACAGAGACAGAGAAACTCTGGAAATGAATGTGGATTATCTAGGCGTTTACAGGGCTTATGACCTGTCATTGGCTTGGTTAAGTGGCCACTTGATGTATTACAATTCCCCATTCCCCATTCCGCCCAACATCTGATAACCATATATGACAAATTTCGAATCTTGCTAATATATTGAACTTGCATTCGTGATTCCGCATTTTTAGAGACTTTCTCACTGGTGACCTCTGTTGAGAAGATTGTTAATGACAAGTCATGAGCCGTGTAAGCGCCTAGATAGTCTACATTCGTTTCCAGAGTTTCTCTGTATCTGTTGGGATATCAATAATATCTGATATTAGCCCAGCATGGGTATAATCCAGTAACTTGTCTACATGTATTTGAGGCATGTAGAAACAAAACCAGCAGTGTACACAATCTTAAATTGTTGGTAATCATGAAAAAACGTCTGTTTAGTTCTGCCATTCTGCGGTTTTTTGTATTGGACACTGCCGTTTTTGTTTCGACAACAAAACTTTAAATCTAAAATTAAATGGATTAATGCCGTTAAATATTCTATGGAGAAAATATATGACTTTCCAAACAAAACTGCATTTTTAAGTCATTTTCGACTGCAGGTGGACACTGCCGCCTTTGTTTGTATATGCCTCATTTGTACACATTCAAAAATTCATGTTGTTAAAATGTATTCATGTTCATGCATGGTTTGAATATGAGCAAGGTTGTTCGAAGCAGCAAAGTGCGTAGGTACCATGGTTGAGTATTCATAGATCATAGTAATGACGTCATTATTACGTCACAAAATACTTCAACCAGTACGATAGATTGGGGTTAGTCGTGAACTGACGTCGTAAATAAGGCATAAACTTTGGTTTATACATTCATTTTTATTTAGGATATTAATGCCTTGGAAAAGTGGGTTGTGTTTTGGATGGAAAATATTACGCATTTCGAAAATAATGTAGTGTAAAGTATTGGAGTATGACGTAAGTTTTTTTTTTATATGAATTTTCATGAGTTCCCGGTTCAAATCCAATCCCAGCTCCGACACAACTTGATTCGTTGTTTCAAGCACAAGTCACTAATGCGCACTTTATACGGGTCAGTAAACTATACAGTTTCTTGTGTAGTTTCTTTTTCAGAAAACTGTACAGTCTGTCAAAAGCTTAGAGTAATAAACGCGCAGGCTATAGAGGGGCCCTAACGGTCAAAAACCATTCTATGATTGTCAAACACGAAGTTGTCTATAGTTTGCAGCAAAACAAATGCCAATGTTTTACAAATGCCTAATGCGGCCTTGGCATATCGACAGTAATCAACTGTCACTATCAACAGTAAACATACTTTAATTTACAAATTGATCACCTAAATTAAGAAAAACTGGTAAATAATGTAAATATGTTGATAAAAGGAAAGTTTTTATACAAATAAAACCCATGTTAGGACAATATATGCCAAAATCAATGTAAATCAAAATAATATTTATCGAAATCAATTACCTGTGAAATGTGACTCCTTTAACACCTTTGACACTCTTACTGCTACAACCAAGCATACTACAATTCACCATTGCCGTTTTTGATGATTGAAATCAGGAAGTATCCACGTTATTTACTAGCAAAGCGACGAAAGTGACATTTACGCGTCTGTTGTCAAACAAATAATATGGCCGCCAGCAGAATGAAGTTGTCGCTAACCAAAAATTTGCAACGCTTCCGCTCTATGGGAAACGGTGAAAGGGCCACTCTATAGCCTGCGCGCGTCATTACTCTAAAGTCAAAAGACACGCTAAATATGTGTATTTTTTAAGCGCGATCATAAGTTATTATCGTATGTTAGCACACAGGAAACTGTTAACATAGCCATGTTACAAATATGTCATATGTTTTTTACGTTTTTCAAAGCATTCAATAAATCAATATCCACATAAACGTTTACATAAAAAAAACATTAATTGTCAGGTCAGCCAAACGGATCATTCAATATTCCACACACTTTTCGCTTTGTATGGGACAGTTTTCAAACTGCACAAGAAACTGTACAGGTTTCTGTCCCGTAGTATTGGAAACAGTATTTATAAATTGAAATATCATGAACAAGCTTCATAAGATTGCATTGATTTCATTTTTATAAAAAAATATGTAAGACTTTGATGGAAACGTAAATTTTACTTTTATATTTACGAGTATACCTATTTAAAAGTTATTTTTCTCAAGCCTGGGTGTTTGTAACATTGTTCTCCTCTGTAAATGGGCCTTTTGGCCTGTTGAGGTGGTTTAAAAAAAACAAACCAAAAACTATTGTTATATTTTCGAAGTTGCATTTATTCGTAACCCTCGTAATTTGAATAATTTCGTCACGAATTAAAAACATTCATAAGGAAAGTTGTCAGAATAGACTAGACAAGATAAGGGTTGCTATGGACTGAACAACAGAAAACGACCTTCGTTTTACAGCGCAGGAAATGCTCACTGCAGCTGTAGAACCTTCTCGTTGGGGTAGTTCTATCAAGATTGCCAAGAAAAGCAAGAAATATTGCTTTTTTTACTATATTTTTATCCCCTCTTTTATGCTCTTTATTACTGCCGTAAACAGTAATTCGTCATAATTTGTTTTACAGCTGGCAAACATATTTTTACTTGAGACATTATTAAAATTCTTTCAGGTTTTCGTTAAATATAACATAAAATGTTTTGTTTACTGGTTCTCGTTTTTTGTTTGCGCCCAATTAGGGAGTTTTCATTTTAAAAACAAAATACTTTTTAATTGAAGATTAAATAAATTTTAGGGATATATTGACGCAATTGAATTTTTATTTTCCATTTAATCTTGGTATCTATGCACCATTGGGTGCGGACAAGGGTAGTAGTAGTATAGAAGTGTTAAAAATTGTCATCAATCATTTAATTAATTAAAAATATTGAAATTAAAGTTTTTTCAAGCGCAAGACATATTGTTTAATGGCTATTGTGTTTTTTATTCCTGTTTTTTATTCTGCATAATGGTGCATAAGAAGCTGTACCTACAGCAATTGATGAGAGTATATTAAATACAGATTTATTAGTGAGAGATCATCAATCTGATTCCAGGTAATGTTATGTATATAAATATAATATAGATACTCATTGCTTTAGTTATGCAGTGCCCTACGCACCATGAATATGTATAAGGGTTGGGTGGTTGAGAAGATTTTTTGAAAACTTCGTAACTGTTTTAAATGGAAGCTTTTCAATTGAGAAATATTGAATTACAATAGAATAAAATGTCTTGTGTTTCTAGAAACGTCAGTGTATGAGACATGTCGTACAAAACGGGAGAAGCTTGTTATCTTAAACTCAATTTTATTGTAAATATTATCTATCTACTAACTGTCACTGGTAAACGGCACCTGGAGCTCAATCACAGATAACTATCGACGTAGTTAAAAACGTGCTAACCACGTGCTAACGCTAACCATTTGACCGATCACAATGAACATACGTACATACCACGTTCGCGTGTGGCTGAGCAGCACCATAGATATCGCGGCTAAACGTCAAACGTCAAATCACGAAAGTCAACGCGCGTGTCGGATTGTTTATTATGTCGACTGCTTTTCTCAATATTGGGCTTGCCGAACGCCGGCTAAATGCAATACGGCTCTCGAGAAAGATTGAAAGAAGATATGTACGAAGAAGATATATCTCGGGAAATGGCTCGCGACTTGATGCGCTCGTTTAATAATCCCGATCGATAACTTTTAACGCGTGTTCTATTGTGATCGCGAAAAAGTTAAACATCCATGATAAGAAATCGTTATCACGTCGCTTATTAGTGATCTGTGATCGAGCAACTGAGACATGCTAGTTTATACACCCACGTGCTAGATTATTCATCTGTATAAAATAACTACTTGTTACATATAAACTTACGTACACGTATATGGAACACCTTAGTATTTGTGATCAGTTTGAAGTACCTAACGTTGCTTACTTTATTGGCTTGAAAACAGCTTTAAATTATGCACAAACATTACATTCATTTTTGAAAAAGTTCTCGTAATTTCCAGCTTAAAATTTGACCGAAATTTTTCACTATCTTTTGAATGTCACAGCATACCGAAATATATTTTCATCCGGCAACACAAGTTTTGAAATATTACCTCCGTAGTACTTAAGTATAAAGTAAAATATGTTTCATTTCCTAAGGTAGATCCTTGAAGATTTATTCACGAACAGGAATGCTGCGAGGACGACATTGGGTATTTAGATATTAATTTTTCTTTGAAAGTTTAGTCCTCGCCTTATCGGATCCTTTTTTCATTAATAGAAGAGTAAGAGATCAGGACCCTTTGAAAACAAAAATTTGAAAGAAACTTTGAAGAATATTTAATCATTCTCAGTATTTTGTGGAGTTAATTTTAAACCGACAGAAAAGTCTTGGATTTATTTATTCAGTGTTTAGTTATTCCTTTTTTTAAATATTAAAGGCGATGGAGTCTAGGCAATCAAGTAAATATCTAACTTATTTTTTATTTTTGTGATTCGCAAGATATTTTTTTTGGTGCAATTTCTAGGCACGATATTTTTGCTAATCCTTTGTTATATTGTACCGCGTAACTTTGTTTAAATGTAAAAGCCCCATGAGCGTTGAAACTAAATAAAATAAATAAATAAAAATATTTCTTCTTTCTTCCTCTATCACCACGTTCTTTCCAATGTGGAGTATGTTGACATCACTAGATCCCTCCAGGAGACCCTATCGCTAGCCGGCTCTGTTGCCTCCTCGCACGTCAGGCCCGCATCCATCAGCTCCGCCGAGTACATCCGTAGGATGATCATCGACGGAGGGATCCTGCAGGCGTAAAGAAGGGATAGCTCGGGTTCAGACAATTGTCCTCAAAACTCAACAAGCGCGCATTCTGAGCTTTTGTGAGGTGCCAGGATTTACATCCCTAAAGGAGGACTGGTTAAAGAGTTAAAGAGTCGGCATTTTGTTTAGGCCGAATATAAACTGGAATTCCAGACAGCACGCTCGTGCTAAAGGTTGCTGCCAGCAATTAATACATAAAAAAAATTTTTCCTAGCCAAATCTTCAATAAAAAATCAATTATGTGTACATATTAATATTTTTGTAAATATTCAATTAAATATCAATAAAGAACCTAGGTATATTAAAAAAACTCATTATGTACCGATTATTTGTGAGTATATTATAAGAAGGCCATGTTTTAAGTAAAATAGTAATAAAAATATTGATTTTTAAATTATTTAAATTTATAAACTAATTGTTAAAATGTGTTCCTTTTTTCTATTCAATGTTTTATTTTTACCAAAATAGTACTTCATGTAATATAAGATAGGGATACAGAATAGGAGAAGAAGGAAAATTTTCTTATGGTATGATATAATTGAATTATTTTAAATTATTATTTATAATTTTCTGCTTGGGGTGGTAATTTAGTTTAGCGGGTACAAGGGTTAAGAACTGAACCTCACAGATTGTAAAATGAACAAGAGACAATAATTTGCAAGTATGATATAACCGAATTAATTGCTTCCAGTCGTAAAGGCCTAACTAAGTTATATCTCGCAGATACATTTGCTTTGAAATTGTTATGACTCTCTGAGTCAAAAATTACGATTGCTTGAACGTATTTTGTAAGACATCTAATCAGTTTTGATTTGAGACGTCTTCAGTAAATTAATTGTTAAATAGTTAGACCGGAGTTTAACTATTCTCTTCGTCATATTGTGGTAAGTACCAATTACTATAATTAGAATTACCATGAATTCATATAGCGCCGTTTTCGTATAAATGTACCTCGAGGGCGCTTTTAAATAGAACTAAAAATAATAAGATGAAAAAAATAATATTTTTTTTAGTCTTTTTCGCTTTGTCCGCATCGTAGCATAGTGGTAGCGCAGTTGGCTATCGTGCAGAGGTTGCGGGTTCGGTTCCCGTAAGGTAATGAAATAATTATTTACACGTGATTTTCATTTTTAGGGGATTTGGCTTTATAACCAAAGCTCGGGAACGGACGCAGCAACCTCCAATAACTGGAGTCGTGAAGTCGCGGTGGTGTACCTGGCTTCAGCATATACTCTGGATGCTTCTGGAGAGCCTGAACCCGAGCTGCCGTTTGAAGGAGCATTTTCATAGGAATTTTATAAAAATTAACGCTTCATTTCAAAACACCACTGGAGATCCATAAATTCTACCGTCTCCAGCACTTAGACGTGTACACGAAACGTGTGACGTAGATGTCTAGTGATGACGTAGTAGGTAACTAAACACTAGAAACGGTAGTATTTTTCAAGTATGAAATGTCACTTCTCTGAAATTCTTGTTCGAAGACTGGAACAACGTTTTTTTTTTAACATGTTATTGACTTTACATCCTCTGTGTATCTTAAATATTATTATGTGAGCGAAAAGAAATTCACAATTTTAACCAAAAATTCCATATTTACACAGCGCGTTTTCGCAATTTTCATGCGTTGAAACAGTATTTTAAACCGTTTATATAAAGCCGTCGAACCACTTTTCTAGAGAAAAAAATAAAAAATGAAAAGGAATAAGTACATCTGTCAAAATGTACTTACACGTGAGCAGTAAATGGGGGAAGCTCGGGAACTCTCGGATACTAAAATAAATATCTTTTGAAAAAAATTTTTTACGGAAAATTCTTAAATTAAATTGTTAGTTAAATAACAATTTAACAAATTCAACAAATAAGTTGAAATGCGATCTCCCAGGCGAATGTGTGGTAAAGTATGTATGATAGGTGCACTAATGTTGAAATTGGAGCAGAATGCAAGGCTGAGCTAAGCATTATCGAAAAAATTAAGAAAGGTCTTTTACGTTGGTTCGGTCATGTAGAGCGAATGGATGATGAAAGAACGGCCAAAAAAAAATATATGATGCGACTGTGCCTGGATGTAGAAGTCGAGAAAGGCCGAGAAAGACATGGCATGATCAAGTAAAACAAGTGCTTGAAAGTGGGCATGTAAGAAGTCGGAATAATCGACGTGCGTGCATGAGAAGATGTATGAATGTGGAGGAATCAAGAGAAGTGTGCCAGGACAAAGTGGTGTGGCGTTCTTATCCTCTCTGCCTACCCTTCGGGGAAATGGCGTGATGGTTAGTTAGTTAGTTAGTTAACAATGCTATCATCACTCAATGGAAAAACATGTAAATACAAATGTTTGGCTCAATTTTTTGAGTAACTAATAATAGGCGGGTAAACCCAGACAGAAAAATTAATTGTGGCTGTTAAAAAGTTAAACATGCCTTCATATAAAAAATAAACATTTACAAAATTCAATTATTGTTAATATAAAAAAAAAATAAGTAGGTACGTTTTTACCTTTCTCACATACCTAACTTTTTTGTTGTCTTCTGTGAATACTGCTAGGTGTATTTTTTAATTTTAGAAATCAGATCCACTATTTCCCTCTACTTATCCTTAGTTGCATCAAATTGATCATAGGACACGCTGCATCAGTACACCAAGTGCTGAGAATCATGATCACTTAATTGTAAGATTGTAAGAAAAACTATGTCACAGAATTGTCTCATGTATAAGGGCATTAAAATGTATGAGGAGATGCCAGATGAAATAAAAAATGAACAAAATTTAAAGTAATATAGATTTTAAAGTAAGTAAAAAATATATGTGTGAGAAAATACTAGTGTAGATATTATATTATGGCTAAATTGAATTAATAATAATGATAGGATAAGAATAGTTAGGAAAAAAAAAATAAGTGTAATGTAAAATATATATAGTCTTTGTAAAAAAAATATATCTACTAAATAAATATATAATAAAAACATAAAAAAAGATAAAAAATATTGCGTTTTAGCGCCTATCTAAGGTTTTTTTATAAAGGTATTTAAGATTATAAATACATATAAGTGATAATATTTATAAACCTACAAACGTTACTCTTAAACTAATTAAATGAATTTAAGATATTTATCTAAGATTTATTTATTCAAGAAATATTCATAATTTTTATGTAAAAAAACACTTTAATTTCATATTGACCCCGTCGGGAATCGAACCCGCAAGCTCATATATGGTGGCCAAATGCGCTATCCACTACACCAAGCTGCGTACAATAAGAATAGAGCACATCAATCAAAAGGATTTCTACGCAAGATAAATAATTAGACACTAAAATGTCCGGGGTTGCACGCCGTCCGGTTCTACCCAACCTTCCCCTAAATACTTACCTATCATTTGTGGGATTCCAACATACTGTTTGAAACGCGGACGAATGCTTTTGTAAAGTTTGGAAAAGCTTTTAGTATTTGTGTGGCACGCTGAACAGTATGGCTCGCGGCCATCGGGTAACATTTTCAATGTAAAGCGTGGAAAATGCGAGAAAAACTGTTTTTCTCGCCGTTGCCGCGGAAAAATATTGAAATGGATTTACTGAAAATGATGTCAAGAGATACGTTATTGTTGTGCTCTGAAAAAACACGGCGCTCGCGCTGTTCGCTGAAAAAACCTGAAAGATAAGACTGAAACAGCGTACATTTGTTAAACACATGCCTGAAAAATTCCACGTATTTTTAAAAAGGTTTTATTGTTTTTTGTTACTGTTTTTGCTACATATCTATTTGCTAAACGTTCTGTTTCTATTTTATCTTCACCGCTGTAAATATCGCATGTAATATGTAATTATTCACATGAATGAATTTCTAGGCTGGTACTGAAGTGTATCTGACTTTAACCTAATTATGCTGATAATAATATTATGCTGCATTTGATAAACTAATGCAATGCCTTTTTATAAATAATTATGTGGCAATATCGAAATAAATTATTTGAATATAGCTAATAAAAGTTAAATAAAAATACTTGGTACACTTCCACTTTTATTTATTTGACCAGTTGGCGCTTTCACCCTGTAACGGGCATCTTCAATTTAATATCCTTATCTAGGCGTTTACATGGCTTATGACCTGTCATTAGCTGGGTTAAGTGGCCACTTGACGTATTACAACTTTCCCCATTCCGCCCATCATCTGATAACCATACATGACAAATTTCGAATAATCTATTAGTATGAAGTAGTATGTCATAAACTCTGTAAACGCCTAGATAATCCACATTCGTTTCCAGAGTTTCACTGTCTAGGATATTAATAATGTTTGACAATATATAAAATTGAAAAGTTTTACTTGGATTTTTCGTTGAAATATCCGTTTTCATAAATAAAGTAAATTGACAAATTTTGGTATAAATTTTTCCTCGCTGAAGCGGTAAAAAGCGATATGTAAATGCAAAAATATATTGGTTTCAAATTCAGCCAAGCGGTAGAGTGTACAAAAGTGGTTTTTGGTGGTGATGTGTAAAATCAGTAATGGAAATAATCGAATAATCTCTTCTGATTACAAAAATAACCGATTCGGTAATGGTTACGCGCATAGCAAATCAAATAAGACCGCAATCGTCCGTGAAACATTTACTGATATGTGTTTTCTAAAATAATGTTTCGTGTTGAATATTTTCTAGACCAAAATTCATTGAATGAAGTGTTTTTTGGGTTAATTTTTTTTTGTATATTCAATCTTTTATCTTTCTTGCCGTATTTTTGACAGACTACACTTTTTTCTAGTTTTAAAAATTAATTCGTTTAAAAACTTGCTTTGAAGTTATTTTTATGTATTTAAATTAACGCACGACATTTTTGCTCATCCTATTCTGGTTAAATAAATTGTATTGTGTAACTTTGTTTAAATGTAAGAGTCCTATGGGCTTTGAAACTAAATAAAAATAAATAATATTATTTACTCGGAGTTGGATTGATAACAAATTGATTTCTGATATGTTTGGTTACGGTTATGGATATTGCTTATATTTTTTCGGATATCCGTCAATATCAGTTAGTGTTATTGATATTGTCTATATTTAAGACATCCAATAGTTTTGGTTACAACCATGATTTCTATTATTTAGTGTTTGTTTTTGTGTTTCATCTGGTTACTAACTCTATAAGATCCCTATTTCTCATTTGATTTTCTGATTTTGAAAAAGTCACTAGTTTTTCTTATCGATTTACCTAATCTAGTTTACCTTGCTGGCTAGAGCAGTGAGCAATAAAACAAGTTGACACAAAGAAATTTCGTTACGGTTACGGCATTCGGATATTTAAAGGATATTCGTGGTGTTGGAAAAAGAAGGATGAAAGTAGACTGAATGCAGTTGAAATGCGATCTCTCAGGCGAATGTGTGGTAAGACTATGTATGATAGGTGTACAAATGTCGAAATAAGAGCAGAGTGCAAGGCTGAGATAAGCATTATCGACAAAATTAAGAAAGGTCTTTTACGATGGTTCGGTCATGTAGAGTAAATGGATGATGAAAGAACGGCTAAAGCATATATGATGCGACTGTGCCTGGATGTAGAAATCGAGGAAGGCCGAGAAAGACATGGCATGATCAATTAAAACAAGTGCTTGAAAGTGGGCATGTAAGATGTCGGAATAATCGACGTGCGTGCATGAGATGTATGAATGTGGAGGAAGCAAAGAGAAGTGTGCCAGGACAGAGTGGTGTGGCGTTCTATCCTCTCTGCCTACCCCTTCGGCGAAATGGCATGATGGTTAGTCAGTTAGTTAGTGAGATAAACTATTTATTAATATTGATTAAATTCGAGCATCCGACAGCTTTGGTTATGGTAACGCTAGTTGTTCCCATCACTGGTGACCATGCTTTGCTGGCTAGAGAAGTGAACCACAAAGGAGGGGGATGGCTCCATCAGACAAATTGACACAAGGCAATTCGGTTACGGTTATGAAAATTGAATTCGGTTATGAAGCAATAAGCCCGCCCTTGTACTTTTGCTATGTCATTGTACATGAAGTTTTAAATAAATAAATAAAATTATGATTAAATAAAACAATGTTATGTGTTACTATTTATTGGTTTACTATTCTATAAAAATAGAATTTACCTACACTAACTGGTTTCGGGAATAAATAATTAATTATAAATTTTTTGTACAACTTCTTAGTATTCTACCATCACCACTGTCCCAAGATGTGTTTTTTCTATTTTTTCTATTACTTCTATGTATCAATATTTATGTTACTCTTGTGTCTAGATTCTTAAGTATTGCAATTTAATTTTTCTGTATTTTTCTGTATTCTAATTTAGTGTCTTTTCACCAGTCGATGGGAGAACGTTACTCCCGAAACCAGGTAGTGTAGGTAAATTCTATTTTTATAGAATAAACCAATTAATAGTAACACATAACATTGTTTTATTTAATCGTAATTCATTATGAAGTGTTACAAAGTGAATGCCGAATTAATCAACAAAAAAAATTATTTTATTTCGAATATCCGATAGTTTCGGTTACGACTACGCTAGTTTTCCCATCCCTAGTGTCCATGCTTTGCTGGCTAGAGCAGTGAACCATGAAGGAGCCATAAAACAAGTTGACACAATGAACCGTAGTGACAGGTAAAGATATTTATTATTATTGCATGCATGAACTGCACCCCTTTTGTAGAAAATTACATTTCCACAGTGGCACTTTGACACCCCGCTCAGTGTAAAAAATGAATTCAATAAAAAGGCAATGTGTACAATCATTGAAATACCAAAGTTTACAATCATTTCCCTATCAGCAAACTTCAGTACAACAATCATAAAGAATTGTATTTGTTGATTTGAATGCTAAAATGTGGTTAGGACCTAAAATACATGATTAAAATACAATAGGTACTAAAAACTTAAGTATCAGTCGTTTTCAGTAATCATAATTCCAAAACCAAATCATATATCCAAATTCCGTTTTTCATTATTGTGTAAAAGTTTACTTATCATAGTTTTTAAATAGTCGGAGATATGTTTTTTTGCAACGCTGAGATAAGCATTATCGAGAAAAATAAAGAAAGGGCTGGAGCGAATGAGTGATGAAAGAACGGCTAAAAGAAGTTTAAATGCAAGTGTGCCTGGATGTAGAAGCCGCGGAAAGCCGAGAAAGACATGGCATGACCAAGTACGTCAAGTACTTGAAAGTGGTCATGTGAAAAGGAATAATCGGCGTATGTGCATGAGAACATGTATGAATGTAGAGGAAGCAAAGGAAGTCAGTCAGGACAGAGTGGTATGGCGTTCTATCCTCTCTGCCCACCTCTGCGGGGAAATGGCACGATGGTTAGTTAGTTAGTTAGATATGTTTTTCACTGGAGTGTTTTTTGGTTTTTAGGAATTTTTCACAAAATCGAAGAGGATTATATTTAGAACGCATTAAAAAAAAAAAAAAAAAAAAATTGTCATGTCATTTTGCTTTCTCACTTTTTGTTTGTGTCCACTTTATTGATTTTATATGAATAAACAAGAGCCATTTGACTATTATATTCCCTTAAAATAGCGCGATGTACCCAATTGACAGAGAAACACATGTGTATTTGGAGTTATACACCACTGCACTAGAGTGATAAATAATATCGCGGCTTGCAGAGTGTAATATCGATTATTCAGTACATTATTGGCACCTGGTATCGAGGGTGACTTAAATATGGAATTGCCACTTCAATTACCATCAAAATGCCAGAATCAATAATCTAATGCCACAACTGACCTAGATTTTATGGAGATAGGTTTGACTGAAGAAAACTACTCATTGGTTAAATTGTTTTATATACAAAATCTTTTTAAAAATCAAATATTCTCAAGCGTGCTTTTACTTTTTACAGCAGCTATACATGCAGTAAACAAAACCCCGAAAACTGGTGAATCTACATCAGATTTTGGAGTCGAATGTGTAATATAACTTTTGGAACTAAGGTTGAAAAATTTTTTTTTTTTTCTTCTCAGAAGAGCTTTCATTAGTACCGCACTTTCAGTAAAATTGCACTATTTCATTTTAATATGCTGTTTTTAACTAACCAACTAACTAACCATCCCGCCATTTCTCCGAAGGGGTAGGCAGAGAGGATAGAACGCCACACCACTCTGTCCTGGCATGCTTCTCTTGCTTCCTCCACATTCATACATCTTCTCATGCACGCACGTCGATTATTCCGACTTCTTACATGCCCGCTTTCAAGCACTTGTTTTACTTGATCATGCCATGCCTTTCTCGGGCTTCCTCGACTTCTACATCCAGGCACAGTCGCATCATCTTTTCATCATCGCTCTACATGACCGAACCAACGTAAAAGACCTTTCTTAATTTTGTCGATAATGCTTATCTCAGCCTTGCATTCTGCTCTAATTTAATTTTGCCTTATTTATGGATAGTATTAATTTGACTAAATACATGATTTTGGATAATAGTTTGCAAATTGATTTTTTTCCCGATAAATATTGGGGAAAAAATCAATTTCGTAATCAATTTCTAGAAAACTATGGGTCAAATAAAAAAAAATTCTCTACAAAATCAACTCCAAATATTATGTAGATTCACTGGTTTCCCGTTTGTACATCGGGTTTTATTACGCCCATGTGTATGTGCATACAATGTGATAAAATGATGCACTTCGTATACCAATGCAGTGCCCTATGCATCATTGGGTGCGAAAAAGGGAATGTAGTAGTAGTAGAAGTAATTCGTAGACATTACAAAAGTATTAACGAATTTAAATTAGTCAAATAAATACATCGATTAAAAAATACTACGTAGGTAATATATCGTAGCAAATATATCGTGTTTCAGAACCAATTTGTAGTGAATATCGAATATATACAGTTATATAGCTGTTTAGGTGCTTTTTATAACACGTCCCACTACATTTGATCGACAGTGTTGGCCATAAACCAGGTATCAAAGGGAAAGGTAACCGATTTTATGACCGGCGACTGTCACAAATGTTTGCGGGTTAAACAACGTATTATTTATCGTTAAGGATAAAGTGTTACAGTACCGTAAATATATTTATGACTAAATATATTATGATTCATAAATTTATAAACATGACATAAAACACACTTCAAACCTGCTTTCATTTATTGATCGGAATTCACTTTGTAAAATTTCACAATAAATTACGATTAAATTTGTCATATATGGTTATCAGATGATGAGCGGAATGGGGAATGTTGTAATACATTAAGTGGCCACTTAACCCAGCCAATGACAGGTCATAAGCCCTGTAAACGCCTAGATAATCCACATTCGTTTCCAGAGTTTCTCTGTCTCTGTTGGGATATCAATAATATCTGATATCAGCCCAGCATGGGTATAATCCAGTAATTTGTCTACAAGTATTTGTAACGTTCAAAATGTTTTTAAAATAAAAAACCCTTTGTAATTATTGTTATCAATGTGACTTTTTAAAGTTAAATCATAAATTTTATTGTTTTTGTTAACTTTCGGCCGGTTTCAGAGTTTTTTAATTATTTTATGCACTTTTCAATATTTTATTTTAATTTATTCATTTTCAGTTAAATATTATGTATGTATTCTTTTTTATTTTTAGTGCTTTCACACAAACATCATTGTATAGATTACGCAGAGAACATCATAGTCTAAGCTTAAATCGAGAGGCGCACAATTTACACCCGCGCTGTGCAAGCGGGTTTCCTGCAAGGCATCGGACCCTCCCTATGCCTTGCAGGAAACCCGCTATGAATATGTAGTAACGATATCTTTGTAATACCAACCTTCAGTAATAAAATGATCAAGAAACACTTTTACTTGGTGAATCAATGCAGTGCCCTATGCACCATTGAGTGCGGATAAGGAAAAAAAAAGAAGTATTTTTTTGTATATTTCACTATTATACGAAGAGGCGAATAAATTAATTTACGATGCAAATAATATGCAGTCTATCTGCAGAAAAGTGTAAATTATTCAAATTTATTGATGTGATTGAAAACTGGGTTGTAAAGGGCTGTAGGTTGTAGGTTTGTCCCGGAGTTTTGATGGCGGGGCGGTTGGGTGGTTGGGGGCGGGGGGCTGAAGTGGCACGCTAATGAGCGGAAATGGCGGATGTCGCCGGGCGTGGAGGCTCTATACTCGACAGCCACCGGAAGTAGATGCAACCCCCTTCACAACGTCATAATTGACACGTGTGGGAATATAATTGGACGAAAAACTGAGAGAAAAAAAACAAGTGTCGAAAAGTACCCGAATATTTTGTCGAAGTCAAATTGTGAAAAATTAAAACATCAAAGATATGTAGGAGAAAAATTAAATTTCATCAAAGATATGTAGGAGTAAATAAGATAATAATTTCTATGTCTCTGAGTCTAGAGATCGTCGGCGTCGGTTCGAATCCCCACTTCGACACGACTCGATTCCTATTTACAAGCACAAGCCGCTTAGGCTTTATTGAAAATAGTATTTACAAATTGAAATATGTGTAAATATCATAAGATTGCATAGATTTCTTTTTTATATAAAAAAAAATAAAATTTAAATTTAAAAAAAAAGCCGGTTTTAATTATTGCCAAAAAATAAAATACAAACGCATTGAAAATATTATTTATTTCTTTAATTTTATGCAATTACTGTATAATCTTCACAAATCATTTAGATTTCGGTCGTTAAGGGAATATAATTTTATGCTGCACCAGTTTCGGCTTTATTACAAATGGCCTAAAGTACCAGTTTCGCTCAAAGTTGAGAAAGAAAAAAGTTTTTCAATTATTAGTTTTGCTAAGTTATGTATCAAATTACTGAACTTTTATTGCCTAAGGTAGCCAAGTACATTTCTCTTGAAGTGAAATCGGTAAGAAAATGCAAATTTTATGAAAGAACTTTATTTTGATGGAACCAAATGTTTTTTGGTTTATTAACTACTATAATTAATGAAACAAAAGAAAAAATATAACAAGTTAAAACATTTGGAAAAGGTCTCGTGGTTAGATCCATCAACTATGGAATTTTAGGTTCGAAATCCCACTTCCCACAGCTTGTTTCCTAGGTTTAAAAAAAAAGCACTAATAATAAATATCGGCTAGTTGTACTGCATGCCAGAACAGAAGTCATTGGACGAAGCTGCTACTAGAAAAGGCGTTGTCCTTCAACGTAGCCACGGGAAGAATAAGAAAAAGTTGAGTACATACATAAAAATAGGTAGCTCTAAAACTCAAATATTTGGTTTCAATTGAAAATTCTTCAAGCATTTCCTGTTTAACTATAAAAAATTCTTTCTTCTCCTTCTTAATTAATTTATTTAAAACTTCATGTACAATTACATAGCGAGAGTACAAGGGCGGGCTTAGGTATTGCTTTTAAGCAATAGTTTCTAACCCAACCCTTAGTTATTTTAGTGATAATCATTTATTGTACCGAGTGTTGGTGGGAAAATAAAGCTTAAAAATTACATTGCAATATTCACAAGATTTATACACTAAAATATGACAACCGGAAATGGGATAGAGAAAGGAATAGCTTAAGCAAGGAACTTTAAACAGGAATTGGGTTCATTCGGATTTTTTATTTTTGATTTCAAAAAATTTATTGAAAAATTAATATCAAGGGAATTTTTAAAATGTTTTGCGATGTCACATGAATTTTCCAGCGCGGTTTGAAATGGCACTTTTTCAAACCGCTCACAAAATCCTCCATTTGGCGCGCATGCGGTGTGGCGTCACAGCAATATAGGCGCTCACTACGGAATGAATTTCACGCCTTTCACGGTGGACGGGAATGACGTCATTAGCCAATAACGGGCGTTAAAAATCATTCGTATTTTTTGTGTTTTTAAAACATAAATTTATAAATGAAAACAAAATTTTTGATCATTGTGTTTTATATCGTTGGAATTGTAAAAATATACTTTTAATATTTATAACGTTTTCAAGGATATTCATGCCATCGGGAAGAACCCTATTAAGTGATATTTTGAAGAACATTT